>JAUTXW010001880.1:872500-1056120 GCA_030620095.1 Kuschelorhynchus macadamiae
AACCGTACGTTTTTTCATGTCACTTCTACAAAATATAATGAAGAGGTTTTAGGGTAACGTGCGTTGCTCCTAAAGCTAAAATCGAGCGATTTTTTTATCTCAATATAAACAATTATAAAATATGAGATCGGACGATTTCATTTGAGTAGAATCTTAATCAGCCGGCTTTAAGTGGCTATATTTTTTTAGAGTACGAGGCAACTTCTGACAATCCAGACATTTCAGAGGTCACGGCATGTGATCCAGAGGTCACTGTAAGTGATACACTTTAGGTTTAAGGGCAGACTCGGGGAACATGTAGGAAAAGACTTGCATGAAGAAATTGTTGTTCGCTGGAACAGCCTTTAAAAAAAAGGTTTAACTAAAGAAAACTGAGAAGAATTAATGTCAAGGTATAAGATACGTGCAAATTGTAGGGCTCTACATCCTCCCCAGATAAATATTAAGTACAACCATGCCTAGTAAAGTCGGTTCTTGAACATGATCGTTTTTATAAGAGTGTTACAACAATAATTAGATCAGCAGTAGGGACAGTTATCGAGGTTATGATGCCTAACAAAGGGCTAGCCGATAGCATGAGATCATTGGCAGAAGCCTGCCAATTATTTACTAACGTCCATCACAAACTTTCAATTCACCGTTCATTTAAAATAAGACCACATTTAAATCCGTAATGCAAGAAAGTCGTAGACAACTTGGAAATTGATGACTTGTTATTTAATACAAAATTTGCTGAAACCATGAAAAACGAACAAGTTATAAAAAAGGCCAGTGCTGGCTTTAAGAAAAATACTTGTCAACCCAGTTCCTCAAGACCTTCAGGTTCGGGAATAGCAAGTAATTATCGCAGAGAGAAAATGAAGGAGAAAAGGAGGACGGAAGAAGGAAAGTAAAAAAGTACGTCCGAAGTATTGCCAGAAAGACAGCAGGAAATATCACCGTCAGGAATAGACAGGGAGGAACATGTGAGTAACTATGCTGGTAGACTATGGAGATTTCTACAGGGTTGGAAGTATGTCACGAAAGACCGAGTGGTCTTGCAATGGGTCACAGAAATTGAAATACCTTTTATTAAAAGCCTGTGCAGCGTTTTGATCCCCCTGTATAAATCTCGGCTAAACTTTTACCTGAATATAAAAAATTCATTCAGGAATTGATAAAAATAGGTGCTATTGAAGAGGGTCATTCTTTTAGGACAATTTATATTATCTATATATATCATCTTACTTTATAACTAAAAAAACCTTCTGGCACATATAGATTTATTTTAAATTTAAAACCTCTTAACAAACTTTTAATTGCTGCTCACTTTAAATTGGAGGACTACAGAACCGTTATATAACTAAGAGACGCATATTTTCTAATTCCTGTAAATAAAAAAACTGGAAATATCTGCGATTTCTCTTCGAAAATTGTCTCAGTTTAGTTGTTTACCATTTGATCTTAATATTGCACCATATATTTTCACTAAACTTATGAAACCTCTAACAAAAAAACTTCTAATGAAAATAAGTACGGTATTTTATTTAGATGATATCCTCATTATAGGTAATAATAAAAGTGAATGTAAAAAAGACACTGAAATAGTACTTTCGGAGTTAACCAGATTATGATTTATAATAAATGAAAAAAAAGTATGCTAATTCCTCAGCAAAATGTTAGATTCTTGGGGTTATTTAATTGGTTACTAATAAATTGTCCATCTCACTTCCTAGTGAGAAATGTGAAGCCATTCAGAATTTGCTTTTAAATTTACGAAAGAAAAAGAAATGCACAATTAAAGATTTTGCCCAATTAATAGGTAGACTTGTGCCCCTCAACAAAATATTAATTCATATTAAACCGTTTGAAAAAATTAAACATTTTTTGGGGGAGACTATTGCAATTATAATAAAAAAAATTATATTCCAAACTCCTTAAATAGCGAATTAGATTGGTGGCATAATAATATAGGGTCAAGTCAGGAGATAAAATCTAAAAATTTCTCCCTGGAAATTTTCTCGCACACCCCCAAGACTAGTTGGGGGGCGTTTTGTAACGGTTATAGATGCCACGACTTCTGGAATCATAACGAACAACAAAAACATCAATTTTTTAGAGATCAAAGCCGCCTATTTTGCTTTAAGATCACTCGCTAAAGACAAAGAAAACATCTCGATTTTATTAAAAATTGACAACCAGACGGCTATATCTTGTATTAATCGAGGTGGGAGCGTAAAGTACTCATATTTAGATAATCTTACAAAGGCTCTTTGGCAGTGGGGTAAAAAAAGGGTATTATAGTATTCGCTAGCTATGTTACTTCATCTACTAATTTTGAGGTGGACAGAGAATCTAGATCTCTCACGATTAATACTGAATATGAGCTAATTGACAGTGCATATAATCAGATTATAAAAAGGTTTGGTTCTCCTGAAATTGATTTATTTGAAACTAGAATTAACAAAAAATGCAATAAATTTGTTTCATGGTTTCCAAACCCTGAATTGCGGTTGACGCGTTTATGTTAAGGGGTTAGAATTTTTCTTTTACGCTTTCCTCCCTTTTTCAATAACTACAAAAGAGTGTTCAGAAAAAAAGGCTTAGGAAAAGGAAGGAATAAGCTATTATTAGAAAAACCTATTTATTTTAGATCAAACAAGTTTTTGGTTATTTCTCCTTTCAGAAACTACCACCCATTACACAAGGAGATTTCTCTGGTAGCAGGGAGGCTTATATAAGAAAAGGAGTTCCAGTGACGGTAATAGAAGTAATCGCCTCATCTATAACAAAAGGAACGTATAAACAGTATACAGCTTGTTATAAAAGATTCTGGCAATTTTTTATCCGATACTTCAAATAAAGGATTTTCATTTTCTATTATAAATTCTTATAGGTCAGCTCTTAACTTAATCTTTAGCCCTATAAGCAATAATGATTTAAAAGTAATTAATCGTTTTGTGAAAGGAGTGTCTAATATTCGACCGCCAGTGCCTAAATATAAATTTACTTGGAATCCGGACCCATTTTTAAAATACCTAGGTACACTATATCCTCTTGAAGCGATAGATTTATAATACGCTACTTATAGACTAGTCACTCTTATGGCGCTAACATCAGCCAGCAGAGGTCAGACTTTTTCTCTAATTAAAGTCTCAAACATATATATATATATATATATATATATATATATATATATATATATATATATTTACCGATTTTTTTATTTATACACCCCGGATTTTCATTTATGGTAAAACCTATTTCGCGAAATTGCCAGACAACTTCTGTAAAATCATTTATTTATCTATGAAAAATGGGATCTTAGCCTTTAGTGTTTTACCTGTAATAATAGATAACGTATAATGATTTGCTTACTTTTATTGAAGATATAATAAGTCGAGATTACGAAGGGTATTCTGAGGTAATCAGGGGTAATAAAGAGAAATCAAGAGGTAATCCAGGGTATTTGGGGGTAATCTGAGGTACTCAGGAGGTAATCAGGGGTAATCTTTGGCAAGAAGGTAATCTGGTGTACAAAATGTTGCCAACTGTACACCCCTCGGAAATAGCTGAAAGATGAAACAAAAATTTTTTTCGCGGATCCGCCCTATAACCATACATAGCGGTGCAATTAATAATGTCAAAGTTTCCAAAACTATTATGTAAAATATCGTACTTTTATTAATATACTAAACAGCAAGCCCCATTGCTGTTATTTATTTATTTTCTTAAACAAACAAAAGCAGAAAAAAATAGATAGTTTCTGCAAATAAATACGTTCTTTAAACCTATTCAAGACATATATATATATATATATATATATATATATATATATATATATATAAACATATATATATATATATATATATATATATATATATATATATATATATAGTTATATATATATATGTATATATATATATATATATATATATATATATATATATATATATATATATATATATATATATATATATATATATCGGTAGAAAGAATTGAGATTAAAAATACCAGATAGGATAAAAACATCTGTTCCAGGCAGAGTCCAACCACTACTTATTTTTCCATTTTTTAAGGCTAGACAAGAACTTTGCGTGGCGTCCACTGTCGAGGATCACATTAAAAGAACGAAACCATTTCGCAATAGTGAAGAAAAATTAATACTTAACCACAAAAACCTTATCGTCCGGCAGCATCACAGACAATAAGCAGATGGATTAAAAAGACGTTACACTTAGGTGGTGTAGACACATCCATTTTTTTAGCCCATAGTGTACGCCACGCTACAACCTCGGCTGCATTTAAAGCTGGTGTAAACAAAGAAGTGATTAAAAATACAGCAGGTTGGACTTCTTCGAACACTTTCTTTAGTTTTTATAATAGACCGGTAGAAGAGCCTCGGGATAAATTTGCTAGTGCAATTATTGAATTAGAATCTAATAAATTTTAGTATACTACTATTTATATCGGTCCTTCGTTATTTAGGATTTATCTATGGATCGTATCAATTCTGTTAATTAGGACCTATCATTTACATAGCAAGTAGATTTAAACTCAGGAATTACTTAGTTTATAGTTTATTAGTGTATAGCCTTGTTAAAAATTGTATTTACATTTATTACTATAATTAATTATAACAATATACAGTTACCAAAAAAAAAAAAATTGCCTTTGACTCTGAACATCTACATAGTAATTGTATCAAGGACAAGCGAAGAAAAATTTAAAGATTAGTCGACTTACCTGAAGGAAGATTAATCATACATTTCCGAGCTTGTCCGAAGATATAATTACCCAACCTCCCTATATACTCCCAAATCGTAGACAATTTTTTAGGCAAGTAAAGCCTATATTTTGCGGCACAAAGTTATTCTTTAAGAAAGATCTTGCTATGTTTATTGTAAGTCTTACGTTTTGACTGGAAGAAAACTTCATTATTCATTCATTATCATAAATCTTGGGTTGAGGGGGTGGTGTATCGGTAGATTTGGGCAAATATCATTGCGAATTTTGTGTTTTGCCATTTTTGTACGAAATTTCTTAATTGTTTTACAAATAATTGTTTAGAAATAAATTCTATTTGGTTCGGTATTTCAAAATCCTTTTTTATTTTAAATAGTTAAGTATCTGGCCCGGCAGACTTTGTTCTGCCTTTTCCGTTAGATGGCGCGATCGGTTCCTAGTGGAATTATAAGAATATGGGGAGCAATCACCACACCGACCAGAAGTGTTATTGAAGAAAAACAAATTGGTTTAGTGTTGAATAGTGTTGAAAGTTCTAGGTAACCAGACGATCATTTCAAAAAAATCATGTAATTTGATGCAGTACAACTTGCTGAAAAATCTGGCTTAGTGTTTTAAATATATAGATTAATTGTGCCGATGGTCATTGTTTAGTTAGGATAAAAACATCATTTTTGTTTCTAGAACTCCTAATTATCAAACATAAATATGTCCTTCTACAAATAGTCACTCACTTGTTATAGTGTTTTTTTACTGTCTTGAATAGGTTTAAAGAACGTATTTATTTGCAGAAACTATCTATTTTTTCTGCTTTTGTTTGTTTAAGAAAATAAATAAATAACAGCAATGGGGCTTGCTGTTTAGTATATTAATAAAAGTACGATATTTTACATAATAGTTTTGGAAACTTTGACATTATTAATTGCACCGCTATGTATGGTTATAGGGCGGATCCGCGAAAAAAATGTTTGTTTCATCTTCCAGCTATTTCCGAGGGGTGTACAGTTGGCAACATTTTGTACACCAGATTACCTTCTTGCCAAAGATTACTCCTGATTACCTCCTGAGTACCTCAGATTACCCCCAAATACCCTGGATTACCTCTTGATTTCTCTTTATTACCCCTGATTACCTCAGAATACCCTTCGTAATCTCGACTTATTATATCTTCAATAAAAGTAAGCAAATCATTATACGTTATCTATTATTACAGGTAAAACACTAAAGGCTAAGATCCCATTTTTTATAGATAAATAAATGATTTTACAGAAGTTGTCTGGCAATTTCGCGAAATAGGTTTTACCATAAATGAAAATCCGGGGTGTATAAATAAAAAAATCGGTAAATATCTTTTACACGGAACTTCCCTCGTTATGAATATTTCCTTTTATTGAGAATAGTGAAGTGTGACACATTTAGTACATAGTCATTTAGAAACACATATACATGGTCTATCTTTTCGATATTTTTATCGTTTTATCATTTTGTTCCATCATATTGGATTTCTACCAATATAATACTAGTTTCTACTTATGCCACATTTGATTTTTGGACATAATTTAAAATGAATTAAATAAGTAGTTTTGACATTGACACACACCGCTATTTTGCTGTCTATTTTTCTACTAAATTTGAAGATAGTTGAATAAGACTTTTTACATTGACTTTTGAAAAAAATATTTGGTCTCTATTTTGTTCCGTCATCTCACCAGTTAATCTCTAAATCACACTTACTGCTTGCACAAAATCTGAAATTAATGTAATGAGTAGTTTTTTTCATGCCGATTTTTTAAATATTTTATTAGACCGCCATTTTGGTTTGCTTATATTTATACCAAAATGGTACCAGTCATTCCTATGTAATACTTGATTTGTTTGCAAAATTTTTGATTTTGTGCAACTTGAGATAAATTGGATAAGTAGTTTTTTAGTAATATTTTTTTTTAACATTCAAAATCTAAAGAGATATGTTGATATAATTAATTTCAACAAAAACCCAAGGATTGCCAAACACTGTGATAGATAAAATGTTTTTTATAAAAACAGAGATGCATATTTGCATTTCTGCTTCAAACTGTGCAAAAAAGATTTTCAAAGGGGCCCATCTGAAAAAAAAGTATGTTGTAATTGGATGGTTCATATTAGAAACGCGCGGTCGATTTAAAATTTATTTTAATTCGCTTTCTTTGCACAGTTTTGTCATTTGATGGAAAAAATCCAGATTCTTACCACTTTGAGATGGAATGGGATATTTCACAAATTGAACCGTTCTCTGCAGTTATTTTAGAAATTAGTATTCCTTTAATTTTTTTGCGATATAAATGGTTATTTTAGTATTCAGTGAGAGGCAAATATAATGCACAAATTCCATAAAAATTCAGAGAATATTTTTTTTCAGTAAACTCTCGGACCCGATGATTCTTGTTTTTAGTTGTGCGTTTTTCGGCAGGAAATTAATTATATAATAGAAAGAAAATATGAAGTGAAAGAAATTTTGAAAAATGTTTATTGCAGATTTGCTCTTTTACATAAAATTTGTGAGACCTTCAAACAGTGGTGACAGAAATTTTTTTTTTTTACTTTTTAGTTTGTTAAATCTACTTTTTTATATTTTTTAGCACCCTGTTACCTCATTAGTATTACCAACTACAATCACTATTTTAAAATTTTTCATGGAAAAATCTGGCTGTTATGCATCTCTTTTTACTACTGGGATTCTTTCACACAAAAGAGTTACAATCGACTTTACAATTCATGTTGAAGAATAGTTTACAACTCAGTTTACATCGAGAATTGGCAATAGTACCTAAAGTTTACCTATGATTGCCTCCAGAATTCCTTTGATTACCCCTGATTTTCCCCGAGTACCCCTGAGTACCTTGGAATAGTCCTTGATTACCTGCATGCTGTACACCAGATTACCCCAGCTGTGCACCCCTCGGCTATTTCACTGTTTTTAAATAAATAAATAAATAACTAAAAAACTGCCGAATCCATATATTTTTGGTATCTAAAAATGGCTTTTTTGAGGGACATACTATATGTCTAGATAAGTTATGGAACATAGGTATTTGAATTTGCAATGAAAATGCTTATTTTGACTTCCGAAATAACTACTAAAATTTCAAAAAAATCTGTCAGTGACCGAAATCCATAACCAGTGTGAGATGTTCTTTGTCTGGGTAAAAGGTCATTCTGGACTAATAGGTAACGAATTGGTTGATAAAGCTGCAAAATATGCCATTATTTCAGAAATGCCGTTACAAGATGTCTCCTCTGATCTACATCCACATATCAAATATTATTCTTTAGACTGTTGGAAGCAATTATATAAAAATTATAGAGCTGACTTCTCTTATATAATAGCTTATATAATAAATTATATCTCGAGTTAAATAACAGACCTTTAATATTTAGAGAATGAATATTACGGCATTCCTATGAATAACCCCAGTCTCATGTTTAGTATCATATTAAATGATAATTTGGAAAAATATTTAAAAATGCTTAAAATAAAGGTATAGGATTGTATAGTATAGATTAAGTATGGGTAGTAAGTATTTCTCATAAAGCACGGTTGGAACTCCGCATGCGCATGTTCGCAATAGTTCTCATACGTCACGTCAATTACGTTTGTTTACTTGTCAAAATCTCAAATTTAAAATTTTGTACTTGCATATGAAATTCGGGATTAAAGTTTTTTTGAGATTTGGAGGTTTTAATTTAAACGAATCACCGTTTTTAGTAAATTAAATTGGAAATTATCTAATTGCACAATAATCCAGTACTTTCTAAGCCGTGGCTGTGTTTTTTTTTTCAACGCCGTCATTCGCCTTAATAGTATTTGGAGCATTGATGGAAATTTCCTTAAATGCTTAACAGTTTTTTACAGGGGGTTTGGGAAAAAGGTTTGAGCCCAATTGTACGATGTTTTGAGATGGTTTTCTTTCGAATATGACAATATCAATAAACTAAAAATGCTGCTACTGATTTGATTGACTTAAGCACAGGTAAGGAAAAACACCAAGAGAAAAATGAATATTCTTTGAAGAGTTGTAAGTTAAAGAAATATTTTCATGAATTTTTTTGTTGCAGGTTCTATACTGATTTGTATAAAAGTAAAAGGAATATCCGCTTCAGATTTGACATGTGTGTAAGTAGTAATTATTATAATAAAATGATATACTCTTTGATATGGCATTAAATATTTAGAAGAAATGAATGTACCATATACATATTAACTAAGCCCCATTTAATTTCCTACATAATATAGAATATATAAACCTACAAATATCGAACTAGATCAATGTTCGAAGGAACAAACACTTCAAATTAGAAACACTCTTCATGATTATCGGAGTAACTAAAACCACTGGAAGATCTTAATGCTAATATAACTGTTGCTAAGAAAAGAGTCTATGAATCTGAACAAAAGCCAGGTTGAAAGTTTTCGGTGGTTCATCCTGTAGACTTCAGGCTTTTAAAGTTACTTGCACAGAAGGTTCAGTGGTGGTCTTACGAAGGAATATCAAGAGGCCCTATTTCAGTTCTTGTTCTAGAACCTACTGAAGACACAGCTGTTATATTTTTAAAACTGCATCACAATCATCTTAAATGAATAAATAAGGTGTTTCTACTTAAGGCACTGCAATGCTCTGCCATAACAGACTATGCTATGTGAAATACTTGTGGTTTAAATTGTATTTATTGTTAGTGTTTGAAAAGTTTCCGTCTAATTTCCAAACCTATTCAGACTTGACTCAAATGGCATAAAAAATTTCAGCCGTTGCTAAAATATTGCCTAAAAATTTTGAATTTCTCAGCATTGCTAAATGGTACACAAATTGGATGGAGTGTACTAAAAACATTAAATAAACTTAAACTTAATAGGTGATAAAAAACTGAATAATTCACCAAATAATTGAGGCATTATTTATTAAATGTAATATTTTTACTTAATCATTATTGAGTCTTTCACTTATTCTTCTAGTTTAGATATTGAAATATTGGCCTGCACAATGGAGTCTAAGGAATCTGTGTGCATATTTTAGATGTTGTCACAGTTTTTACGTGTAGATACTTAAATATTGCATTAAGTCACTTTGGAACATTCTCTTAAAATGAACTTGTCACAAGCATCGGAAAAGCAGCATTGCCCAAGAATAAATATATTGATTATTATATGAAAAGATGAGTTTATAAATAGGATAAATTTCATCAATAAGACTGCTGGTTATGATCCATTCAGCCTATGTTTAATGTTTTTATAATATGGTTTATTTCTAAAGTGTATGGGCACAATGTTGTAAATTTTAGGTAGAACAAATATGTCTTTAGGTGTTTAACGGAAGGCAATAATACATATTGCCAGGCAGTACTTCTTGTGTTAAGTTCATGACCTAGGTCATTTTTATAAATGAAAAATTGAGCATAAATCTTAAGATTGTTTTTTGAGCCACAAATAGGCTTAGCATTATTATTTTATTAGCCCTAGCCCTGCTTAAACTACTCTACCATAATTAAGTACAGATTCTACAGGAGAACAATAGACCATTCTAAGAGTTGTTAGCTGTAAGATATGTCATACAGAATTATATATTAATTTTCTAATTTTATTCGTCACATATTCGATATGATTTCTCTAATTTGAATTCTGATCTATTATTATTTGTGCCACTTAAACAATATATTATGTACAATTACGTATTTAATAAAAATATAAAAAATGGTGTTAAATTTATTTATTACAAATCTTATAGAAATAAAAAAATAGAATAACCTTATTTTGCTAGTACTTTCTAAAACTAGTTTACTGCCGCAAAATTGCAATAAAAATATAATCTTTTACAATTCAATCACATACGTACACAAATAATTATTGGTATTTTCTAAAATAGCATTTTTGATTGAAGGCTAAAAATACAAACATTTTCTAATTCCAATTTTTTATTAATAATTCAATATATTTAAGTTTTTTTTTTCAAAAATAAGTTTTTTTGTATTAATTAGTTATTTGTTTGTAAGATATTCGAATAAAAATATTATTAATATTATTCTTATGTTGATTTTTATCTTATAGGTCACTCAGTTTCTGCCAAGATTTGCACCACATTGTGTGAACTATAACTGTTCTGTAACAGAGATTTTCTTTCATTATTTTTAAAATCAGATTCACATTGCTACTGCCATGCAACTTGGAATAAAGAGAGAAAGAAAAGACGAGTTAGATGTGAAGTTATGGATCTACTTTTGTAAGTAAGCCTTTTTCGAACGTTATGCAAGTATGAATTTTATACTCCTCAAAAAAGAAAATTATAAATTTTTAATTTAGATCTAATTTAAACAGTAAATAAAACAGTTTCAAACACGTTTATTTTTTTGTAGAGTTGAGGGTTTAATGTCAGCTTGTACCCAGTATTTTTCTCTCTTTTATTTTACTTTCGATATCTTAAAAAAATAATACATTTATAACAATTTGGTTATTGTAAATGTTGGTTGGGCCACGTTTTGCATTTAATGATCAAGAGTTTCATCAGAGCTAGCATTCAGTAGAAGTAATAGCTTGTGTATTAAACACTGTATATGCTTGAAATTTAAAATTTGCTAACAGTAGTTAAAATAGGGGAGCACCTCCTCCTTCTCCTCTTCCTCTCTCTCATGTCCCTCATTCTTATCTTCCTCCCCTTTTATTCTCATTCGCATCATATTTTTAATTTATTCTCTTTGTCCTCTCACATTGGATTTTGCATTCTTAAGTCTTATAAATAGGTGCATCAAGATCATTTTAGTATGCTAATGTACGAGTGACTGTTAAAAAAAAAAATCTGTTGAATAAATCTATTAATAATATTAAAATAAAATGAGTGAATCAGTTGGAGAAAGAAATCGATCCATTCCGCTTCAGACAATTAGCCTCGAAGAAATTATACCAGGAGTTCGAGAAGAAAATATACCATTAGTTCGAAAAGAAGAAAATGGGATTGTTTTAAAAAAATTGAACAAAATTGAGAGTGAAGAGAAAAAAGTGTTTTGTGCTATTTGTTTTGAAATAACCGAATATTATGATTCATGTAGACCAAATACATGTTCCCACATTTTTTGTTTAAAATGTATTTTAAGATGGAATGATGAAAATTGTTGTTCTATAATGGTAAACAATTGTCCTGTATGTCGCACTAGATATTACTATTTGGTGCAAATCTTCAAAGATGTATTTAGACATCATTTTGTTGTAATTTTAAAAAGAGGATAATATTTTTCATAATTTGTGTTTGTGAAAACTCTGGTCAAATAAATTTGTAAAAAGTAAATGTAAATATATATATAATAATTGACACACAGTTTTTCCTTTTCCTTTTCCTATATTGAAACGACAATATTCTTTAAGTGTTTTAATACATACTAATTTGTTAAGGTTTGACATTTTAAAATAAACAGTGGAAATTAAAAGTTATTATTTTTCAAATTATACTAATAATAATATATTAATATATTTTTTTTTCCTTTTCCTATATTAAAACAACAAGTTCTAAGAAGTTTTTTAATACATACTAATTTTCACATTACATAACAAAACAATTGTTATGGTTTAACATTTTAAAAATAAACAGTGGAAATTAAAAGTTATTATTTTTTAATTATACTAATAATATTAATATAATTTGCACCAAGTAAGAGAAAACTCAATTGAATACAGAAACAAGCGTTAACAAAATTTTATGATAATATATGAGCGCTTATAGTGGCAGTTTACATAATCTACACATTATTTTTACATATGATTAGCTATTTCATTTTTCGTTCTTGTTGCAATAAAAAAAAATACAGGGTCAGATGTTAGAATAAAAAGAAGTATTTTGCATATAGCACTGAAAATATATAACCGCTTATAGTAACAGTTGACATTTTTTAAAATTAATATTGTTGACGTATTCTACTTATTATCTTTACAATTTATGTTTAAAATTAATATTTTTGACATTATCTACCCATTACGTTTATAACCTATATTTAAAATTAATATTGTTGAAATAATCTACACATCACCTTTACAAACTATGTTTAATATTAATATTTAACAATATAATCTTCTATCTCTTTTTTTTCATTTTTATTGCAGTAAAAGCAAGCATGTTCAGGAATTAGAAGAAAAAGATGTATCCTACAAATAGCACAATGTAAATCAGAAGCACTAACAACATAAGCTCTTTTGTAGGGGCAGCTCACATGATCGGACACCCCTCTCCGTAAATATCTCATGTGAATTGCACTACAGGGAAAGGGAGGGAGCAAGGGAGGGGAAGGGAGGGGGGAGGGAGGGGGGTAAGGTCGTTGCTCGGCTTGGGAAAGTGGTTGTCGTTCAACTTTAAGTAGGACATATGTGATCAACTTTTTCATATAAAATCGCCTCAGCGAAGAGACGAATGCAATTGATTTCTGCATTCACACTGTGCAGGGCTAGCGAGTTTTCATTGTGTCTATTTGGTAATTTTTTAATTTTTATTTATATTTCTAACATTTTTAGTTGGCAAAATTTAATTCTTATTTATATTGGTGACATTTTTATTTATATTTGGGACACTTTTATTTGGTATTTTATTTGTTATTACGATTTTTTTCATAATGGACAATTTTTTGGCATCGAGTAGCAGAATAATTGACAATGACTTTGGCTTATACACATGTACTCAAATGCAAAATTTTGCAAACCAACAAAACAATGAAACAGACGTATTTACAACTAGTCAACAACAAACTATTCAGGACTTGAATGAAATTATTTACAATAGCCAAGTTCAGAATAATGTCAATAAACACAACAACGAAAAATATTTATTTACAGCTACTCAACAACAAACTCTTTAAGAACTGAATGACATTGACGAAAATCAATTCGAAAATTCTAGCTATGAGGATATTGTTTGTTTTCAAAAATCTAATCCAAATTATTTAACATTACAATCGCCAATTAATTCTCCGAGACCAATTTGCTCTCCCTTTTTGTTTAGTGAAAATTCTGATTCGGAAGAAGAACAAATTGATTAAAATTTAAGTTCGGCTATATCTCCTATTAATTCACCATATGATATTGTAAATTCTGATTCGCAAGAAAAACAAATTGAAGCAAATTTAACTTTGGATATTTCTCTTAATAATTCACCAGTTGAGCAAAATTCAATTTCGAAACCATCATTTATTATTAAAAAAAATTTAAAATTAATAATATAAAAATATAAATAATAATTAAAAACAAGTAGCAAACCTTAAGTGTCTGGGTTTCACTATTCAAAATTTAACTGATTTGATCACAATTAAACAGGGAGACGCAAGTACGGTGAATTATGTTAAACAGGCCTTTGACAAATTAGTTGACTCATTTGAAGAAATGGATTCATAAAGTCAATTAATTTCTATTGCTTTTTCAAAATTTGACTATAACTAAATAAAAATGCACAATATTGATTTTATTATTATTATCCAGAAAACTTCAAAAATACAATTGCTTTTTTCAAAATTTGACTATAAACAAATAAAAATGAACAATATTAACTTCATTATTATTATCTAGAAAACTTCAAAAATGCATAAGTGTGTAACATGTAATAAAGTCTTCACTAGAAAGGATAATTTATTGTGACATATTAAAAAACAAGTTTGCCGAAATTCCACAACACTCACTAGTTGGTTGAAACAACCAAAGCTTGTTAAAGGTAAGAACATTTTATTTTTCTTGTTTTATTTTGTAAAATATTTTTTCTTAATTTATAGATTATACAAATATTGTAAAATATTGTAAAGAATGCAAGAAAAATATAAACCAAAGTCTATGGGGTGGATATCTTCGATCTAGTGTGCACAAGAACAATTCCAAAATAGGCTTGGAGGAAGGTGTTGAAACTATCAAGTCGGCATTCAGAGAACGAATAATATCTTATAGGATTTCCTCACCCCAAAACTTCATAAATGTGAAAGAATATTTTCAACATTTGGAATACAAAACTGTACATCTAATAGATCAAGAACTGCAGAAACATAAATGTATCAAGCTAAATATGGAACTGTTCGGTTTCTATTTTAACCCCAGCAGCGACAGCTATGATGTCAGATCTTTTAATGCGCCGTTCCAAGTCATTTGCCAGGGAGATCAGACAAAAGAACTTTTAGAGCAAATCTGCACCATTATTGACCAGAAAGCTGACGAATTTGCAGAAAGAGATTCAGGTAAAGAATTTACTTTCTATTTTACAACAGCAACAAAAAAGTAATTTTTTAATTTTTACGTTGCAGGATGGGCTTTGATGAATTTACTTCATTTGGAAATTAATGTTAACAAGCACAATCCGCTGAGAGCCTCATCTTTTATCGAACTTCCTCAAGAGATCAAGAGACGTCAAGCTGTGATCAACATTAGGAATGATGACAACTTTTGCTTCGCCTGGGCAGTTGTGTCTGCTCTTCACCAACCAAGCGGATTAGATTTTGAAACTTCATCCTACCCACACTACTCTTCTGTTTTGGATATGTCAGGTATAGAATTTCCAATGTTGCTAAAGAACATTAAGATTTTTGAAGAAAAAAATAACATTTCTATTAATGTATATGGATTAGAATTATAAATCCTAAAAAGGGATATGAAGTAATTGGTCCACTTTATTATTCATCGAATAAAAAAAATCAACATGTCAATTTATTGTTAATAAGTGATGACGAAGAAAATCTTTTCATTATTGCTATATTAAAGATTTATCAAAATTAGTTTCTACACAAATATCTAAACATCACGGAAAAAAATATATTTGCGACGGTTGTTTACAATATGTCCCTACAGAAGAAAATTTATTACAACACAATAGCTATGATTGTTATCATTTACGAATTAACCTACCTTCTAAAGAATTAATAAAAGATAAGTTTGGAAACTATTCATATGATAATATTTTGAAATTTGTAAATTATCATAAACAAATGAAAGTTCCTTTCGTGGTGTATGCAGATTTTGAATGCATTTTAAAGCCTTTAAATAATGACAATGTTGACAAAAATCCTAATACTTCATACACCTTAAAACAATATGAACATATTCCACATTCATTTGCCTTTTACATTAAATGTTCCTTCGACGATAATTATTCTAAATTTGAAAGATATAGAGGTCAAAATTGTGATACATTATTTATAAATTCTTTAGAAAGAGACGTGTATAACATATACAATAAATTTTTAAAGGTTCCTAAAAAGATGATTCCTTTGAACGAACTGGACAAAATTTATCATAACTATGAAACAGTTTGTCATATTTGTAATAAACCTCTTTTAAATGACAGGGTTGCAGATCATTGTCATATAACTAGTCTTTATAGAGGTCCAGCTCATTCACTCTGCAACATAAATTACAGAATACCTAACTTTATTCCAGTTATATTGCATAATTTGCGTAATTATGATTCTCATCTATTTCTTAAAAAATTATGCTTAAACAAAGAACAACTAACAGTTATCGCACAAAACAAGGAAAAATATATTTCCTTTGAAAAGCTTATTCACGTGGATAACTATTTTGATAAAAAGACACAAAAGGCTAAGAAAAAAAATATATCGTTAACGTTCATTGTTTCTTTTCAATTTCTATTCCATTCTTTATCAAAACTCTCTGAATGCTTAAAAGATGAACAATGTAAAGAAATAAAAAAAAATTTCAATGATGAAGAAAAATTTAAACTTATTCGCCAAAAAGGTGTATTTCCTTACAATTATATTGATGATTATTTAAAATTAGAAGAAACAACTTTACCTCAGAAAGAGCAATTTTATAATACTTTAACGGATGAGCACATCAGTGATGCAGAATATTAAAGAGCTGTAAAGGTTTGGCAATTGTTTAAATGTGAATCTCTTGGTCAATACTCCGACCTTTACTTACTCTCTGATACTTTACTTTTGGCAGATTTTTGAAAATTTTAGAAGCACTTGTTTATCCACATATAAGCTCGATCCAGCTCATTTTTACACTTTTACAGGTTTATACTGGGAGGCGTGTTTGCGTTATACTGGAATAGAGTTAGAATTGTTAACATATCCAGATATGATACACTTTTTCAAAAAAAGCGTTCGCGGTGGTGTGAACTCTTGCATTTGTAGAAAATCTGAGGCTAATAATCCATTTATTTTAAATTTTGATCCTTTAAAGCCAACTAAATACATAATTTATTATGATGCAACAAATTTGTATGGTTATGCAATGTCACAGCACATTCCAACGGGAGATTTTGTTTGTTTAACAGATAAAGAAATCAACGATTTAAATATTATGAATATTTCTAAAAAATCTAATAAGGGATATGTTTTAGAAGTTGATTTAGAATATCCTACAAGTCTACATTCCTATCATAACGATTTTCCGTTTTGTCCTGAAAACTTTAAACAGCCAAATTCTAAATGCATAAAATTAATACCCAAGTTAAATGATAAATCAAAATATGTTATTCACTATCAGTTATTAAAACAATGTTTGGAACATGGACTCAAGTTGACTAAAGTTCATAGAGTTTTACAGTTTTCTCAATCTGATTGGTTGAAAAAATATATAGACTTGAATTCAAGATTAAGAAATGATTCAAAGAATGAATTTGATCGTAATACTTACAAGTTGGCAAATAATAGTATTTATGGCAAGACTATGGAAAATGTTGATAGGAGAATTGACGTAAGACTTGTTACAGAGTGGGAAAAAATAGAAGAAAAGATATAAAACCATATTTCAAGGACTCAACAATATTTTCTGAAAACTTGGTAGCTATTCAAATGCAAAAGATTCAAGTTACTTACAATAAACCAATATATGTAGGCTTCTCAATATTAGATATATCTAAAACTGTCATGTATGATTTCTTTTATAATTTTTTAAAACCTCTTTATTAGGAAAATATTTCACTTTTATACACCGATACCGATTCGTTCATTTTAGAAGTCACAACTCCAAATATTTATTCTGACATGATAAAAAATATTCACAAATTTGATACATCTAATTATGAATTTGGTAATATTCATGAAATGCCTATTACAAAGTCAGTTATAGGAAAATTCAAAGATGAATATGCTGGTGAACCCATTACTGTTTTCTTTGGTACTGGAGCAAAAGCATATTGTATTAAAACGGAAAATAGTTTAACAAAAAAAGCAAAAGTTGTTAAGAAAAGTGCCATTAAAAAGCAGTTGGATTTTATTCATTATAAAGATGTTGTTGAAAATCATTCTAAAACCTTTTGTTCAATGTATGTTTTTCGATCTAGACAACACACAATTTTCACCGAATTAATTAATAAATTGGCTTTGAGTTCTGAAGATGATAAGCGGTATAAAATTCCCTATAGTTTTAATACATTAGCTTGGGGAAACCAAGATATTGCTTTGTATCAATGTAATGTAGAACATGAAGATTTAGATATATTTATGTAGATATTATAAGGTATTTAAATTTGTTGTTTTTGAAACCAAAGTTAGTCTTCATAAGCCTTTCACAAAATGTGCTTAGAAACTTTTGACAAAGAAATTGACAACAGTTATTTTAAAACATATGAAAAACGACTTTCCACTTTTAAGAAATGGAAAGGAAAATTGAGACCAGAAGTGTTGGCTGGAGCTGGCTTTTACTATATTTCAATCAATGATATTTGTAAATGTTTTTATTGTGGTATTGAAATTTTTTATTGGTTAAGTTATGATGATCCTATTGTGTAGCATAAGAAATTTGCTAGGAATTGTGATTTAAATAACTGTTTATAGAAAAATAGGAATCGAATAATTGTAACCATTCAAAATAAGTCTTCAAGCTACACATTTTATATAGTATTATTAATATCCTTATTTATGAACTTTTACATATCTTTAAATTAAGTATTTTATTGTTATTTTTTTACAACTGTTTTTGCTTTCGTGGTGAAAGTATCTGCTTAATGTTAATAAATTTGGAATATAATTATTAATTTGTTTCAATGACTATCAGTAGATCGCAATTCATTCTTCTTTATTTTATTTTCCAACATGTTTTTTATGTTCATCATGCCCCTGGCGTAACACAGTGTGAAATATGTTTTTCTAATAAAACAGACGTCACGTCGGAATATCTCATTTACTCTAAGTAAATATTGTAAATTTATGAAAATTGGATTAACAATAGTACAATTATTTGGATGGAACGAATAAATGGAGATGAAAATGCAAGTAAATTTTTTAAAATTTTGTATCATTATCCAAATCGATCTATTTTTGATACAAATTGGATCGAAAGGTTAGAGTTTAAAAATAATCAGTTACAAATTATAACCCCCAACCATACCAATTATTATGACGGATTCAAAAATTATTACTTTTCCATCATTAGTGTTACATTAAACTTTGCATTATTTTTATACATTACCATTTTAATTATTTATTTTTATTACAAATTTCATAATGGAAATATATTTTTTCATTAATCAATTTTAATAAAAACTTTAAAGAAAGTGGGGATGAGAATATTTAAGTACAAGAATAACGCAATATGTTTCAGTCTCGTTTAGTCATTATGAACAACGCCGTGGTTCATAAGCCTTTAGAAACGCTTCTTAATTCAAAAATTTATTTTTTAAATAATTCTTTGTCAAAATTTGTTCTTGTTGGCATTAGTTTAAATGATTTTTCTCCAAAAATTGTAATTGGTGGAAAAACTGGATTTTTAATCGCACTAACCGAAGAAAATTGGAAAGACATTTGTGTTCATCAAGGAATTATTGTAAACAATTTCTACTTTCCTCAAGTTGATCAAACCAGTGTGAAGATAAACAACATTCATCTGCAGGTCCAGAAAATAAATGATATCCCTGTTCTGCAAATTACAAAAGGCCCACACTTCATATACTTAGGACAAGAGTCTTTGGACAATTTGTGTCGATTGAAGGAAATTATTGATTATAGATTATCTATAATTAAAAGGCAAGAATTCAATACATATTTCAAAATAATATTTCAGCTGATTGTGGCGACTTGTGTACGCATGTTTATAATATAATAAGTCCAACAGAAAATCCTAACATAGAAAATGTTTCAACTATGATGGAATTACTTGCTTTATATCCTGAAGAAATGGAAAACAAATTGAAGCAAAATGGAACAAAAAGAAAATATTACGAAGAAAACAATACATTTTCTGGAAGAGAACAATAAGGTGAATGTGTTAGGGAAGTGGAGCTTTGCTTACAGACAAGCCCGTAGGAGTAACTTTCAGATGTGGTACTTAGATAGATTCCGTTTTGAAAAAAGAATAAATGATTGTAAAGTTATTCTAGATTCGATATTATCTGAGGAACATAGAAATAAAATATATTTGACACGTTTTAATAAAAATTGTATTTGATGTTTTACTTAATAAAATTTTAATTTCCCAAATGTGAATTTTATTTGAAATTAATTAGCACATAAGAGTAGGTACTTTTCAGATATTGTAATTTGTATCAGCTAAAGCATAAAGTGAGGAACAGAAATAAAACAAATTTAACTAAAATTTTATTTCAATTTAATTAAACAATATTTTTTTTATCAATCCATGTATTATATTTTTTATCAAGTCCTAACCATTTCACATAAACTTTGTTTCCTTTCCTTCTCAAAATCTTGTCAATAAGATACACATCGGTATGCTTTACTTTTAGTAATTCTTGCTCATAAAAACCACCCAGAATGTCCTGATTATCTTCGTTTTGAATTAAATATGTCCTTGGGTTTGTCATCTTAACTTCTCTAATGTGGAATATCTCATTTGACCAGTTTGGTGTGTAACCTTTCGAAAATGCTTGCTTATGCGTACGTGATCACCCACTTTGAACTTTGGAGATTTTATATCTAACGTTTTAGCATGAGTAAATGCAGATTTCAAGATTCTCTTTTCATTTGTTTTATTTACTTGTTTTGACTTCATTCCTATTGAAGAATGTTTTGTATTGTTATATTCTTTTACAATATCCGCTAATATATTAAACCATTTGTAATTTCCTTGAATGCTAAATATTTTCCACATATTATTCTTTAAAGTCCTGTTCACTCTTTCTACTATACTCGCTTTCAAATTGGAAAACGTTCTATAATGGTTAATTCGAAATTGTTGCATCAAATTTTGAAAAATTACATTGAAAACCTCTCTCCCTCAGTCCGTTTGCAAGTTTTTTGGTGAAGTTTTTGCACTGATTAATATTTTTTTCATCGCCGCTGTTACGTCTTTTCCAGATTTAGATTTTACCGGTTCGGCCCAAACATACTTAGAAAATACATTTATGGTAATCAAGATATATTTAAATCCCTTATTAAATCTGGCATAGGGTAACATTTCAACCAAATCAGCTTGAAAAAGATCATTTAACCCTTTCACCACCACCCTTCTGCGTTTGTAGTTTTTTTCTAGCAGGTTTATGTAATTCATTAACGACTTGTTGTTTAACGGTTGACATGACAACAAACTTGTTTATTTAATTTAAAGGAAGTGAAATTTCTATGTTTTGTAATAATTCGAAATATAACTTTTATATGTTTTTTCCCATTCATTCAATTTATCAATTTGTATTGTATAACTTTTTTCATTTAAAACTTTACTAATTTTAGTAATCTCCCTTTCTAAAGCATTAAAGGAGTTTTTTATCTCTCCAGTTAAGAAAGTAGTTCTTCTACTATCACTATTTTTGAATTCCTCCTCTGTTTTATTTAATTCTTGTTCTAATTTCTTAATTACACTAGACATTATCTTTCCAAAGGAAATATATTGTTGTTTTTCTTCCAAAGAGAGTTGGTCAATTGTTCTAGTGTTAAGAATACTATTTTGATTTCTTTTTTTTTCATCATCTAATCTTTTTATAAAAGTTCTTAATTGTTTAATCTTTTCCTTGTGTTTTTCAATTATTACTTCTCTTATATTTGTTTCCATTATTTTATTAATTTTATTGATATCATCACTTAATTTTTTGTCTTCCTTTTTAACATGTTCATTTAAAAATTGCAAATCTTTACTTATTTGATTTAGCGTTAGCTAAATGTTTATTAACGTTTTCAATTGAGGTATAACATCCTTTAATTTGGTTTTCATACTTTAAAAAATTTTCATCAAAAACCTTAAGCTTTTTAGCAAAGATTTCATTATTTGTTTCATTTTCACCTAATCTCCTTTTGTCGTAATATCACATTTTTTGCCGAAATTAACCAAATTCTACAAGTAAAATTAGGCCAAAATAAAGAAAAATGAATTCCCTATGTAATTACATGCATTAGACATTGGAAACAGGCCTAGAACTCATCTTCTAGAGCTTCGTACCAAATCAAATAACTTACGTAACCACACCTAATCTAGAAAATTCGATGGAAACATTCCACCCAATCAATTTAAAGCATTCAAGTCTTTCAGCCAATCAGATTCAACCACGCTACAATCGGATTGGTCTGATCGATTCCAGAAATTCTATAAGTATAAAAATTAATTAAAAATATTTCTAATCAAAATAATTAAATGAAACTTTGTACAAATGATCTCTAGTATATGCGCTTCACGCTCATATAAAAATCTTTACAAAAACATTATTATTTCTACCTAAAATTCAACGTTAAAAATTTCTCAAAATCTAGAAACAAAATATTTTACAAAACTTTTAACATCCCCAAAAAGGCCTTATCAAAATACACATTTCAGTAAAAGAATGATCAAAATCCGTTCAGTAATAACCGAGAAAATTAACTTTAAAGGAAAAAATTCAAAAATTAGAGTTCGTTAAATTTTAATTTTTCAATTTCAATCTTAAATAAAATTTTTTCTAAACCAGACAGACAAGTGCCGTAGGACTAGTCGAAAGAGACCCCTTAGGGCCACCTTGTACCCAAATTTCAAAAGGATATATCAAGAAATACAGAAATTATGAATAAAAGAAGATAGGCGTCGCAGATGCCACTCCTGGAAAAGGACGCTACGTCCGTAGCTCCTAAACGCGACGTCCTACGCAAAAAAGTCACTAGACAAAAAAGTTTCCCAATGAATTAAACTACAACATATCAAATTTTTGCGAACAAAATTTTTCACTTTTTTGGACTTTTGGAACTGGAAAAAATCAAATTAAAGGTATCAACTTGAGACCTTCACAGGATGAAAGCCCACACAAAAAGAAGAGTTTTATATAATAAATCCTTTTTGGAAAAAACAACTAGAAAACCAGGAAATCGACGTTGGAAGTAATGCACCAGGACCTGGTGAATATGTCCAATATCTATAAAACGACTGACAGAAAAAATCTGATTTTTTACAGGAATACATATTAACTAAAGAACTATCGTTTAACAAAGTTTTAAGGCTATACGAATTTTTTATTTTCAAAAAGAAAAAAGTTGAAAAATGAACAAAAAATGCACCAGTTTCGTTCACGGGACTCCGCCCACAATCAACAGGATTGGTCCAGAGCGTGCAAAAGGGTGTCGCCGTGACGTCAAACTTCGATTAGTATAAATATAGACAGATTTTTGTTTCGAGAGCTTTTCGATCATCTCTTACGACCAGTAACACGCGTAATTATCGTGAGTGACATAGCCTATTTTCATATACCCTCCTAAGCGTCGGAAGCAGTGTTAATTGTGCGTTTCTTTTTGCCCTTCTGAGTGATACAGCCGAAGCCTACTAGAGGAACCTTGCACTTTGTTCCCAACGTTGGATTGCGCCGGATCTTTGTTTCGAAAAGTTCCATTGCACTAAGGTTCTTAGTAGAGCTCTGATTGTGAAGATCGTCCTCGGGTCTTAAATCTGGTTCTCTTGATTTATGGCCTAGTAGGAGGCATCAGGAAGAAAAAATAACTGGCTGTCTAAATTGCGTGAGGAAAAACTAGTAAGTAGCTGTGCCTCTGGTCTCCTTCTCCTCTAAGCGTTCTCCAAGCTCAGTTTTTCTCCAGATCAAGTTTCCAGTCTTTGCTCAAAAACCTTAGCCTAACTAGTGTTCAAGTGTTAAAGTTAAAACTCTGTAACTTCTGGCATAAATTATCACTCATTTTTTCAAAACGTAGACCTGTTTACCTTTGCTTATTTTGGGAAAATTTGAATTTGCTTTTCACTCTAAATTTTAACGAATTGCTCACTGATTTTTAAACATTTTTATAACTTGTAAATTTTTTAACTTACCGATTTTTGACTGCAAACTTTTACTATCTTGTAACATTGCATATTTTATTTGATTTGTATTTTATAATCTACCCTTAATTGGGCGAATCATATTTTTGTAAATTTACTGATTGTGACAAACCTGATTTTGATATTCTCTTGTAATTAAACTTAATTGTTTAAACAAATTGTAAATAATAATTTACTTGATCTTGTATTAGGTAAAATAGGATCCTAGCATTAAGTACGCTTGGTGAATCCGATCTTTTTAAACTTAACGATCCCTCCAGAGACATAGCACGTCAGTTCCTGAAGTTCTCAATCTCTCTTAAGTGTAGAGGATTGTTTATTCTAAGGAACACTTAGCAAAAACCGTGCTCTTGATTTTGACTATATTTGATTTGATTTGATATATATATATTCGTGATTTTGTATATATTATATAAACTATCATAAACTTTAACTTTAACAAAATATTAATTTTAATTTTTATTTTTAAATATTAAAAATATAACAACATTTTCGCGTCTAATATGCCAAGCGGCGTGACCCGAGTGGACTATTAGATTAGGGAAAAAGGCAGGCTTGAAAAGAATATCTTTTTGAGTGTTTTCAAATTTTTTCAGTTTAAATTTTAAAATATCAATTTATTTTACCTGCTTTGCTAATTTTAAATAATAATTATCCTTGATTTTTCTATCATAAACAAATAAAGTTTTAATTTTTAATTTTTTAATTAAATAACAAAAGATATTCATTTAGTTAGTTCGACTAGGTTAAGTATTATTGTAATATGATACTAAAGTTGTAACTAAAAGATTTTACTGAGCAGTCACAGTGTTATTCTGATTATTATAAACAATAACAAATACGAGAGATTTGTTGTTATCTATTTTGACTCTATCGATTTTGACAAGTGAGCAAAAAGACAGTTTTAGTAATTGTGGTCAATTACTATTTGTATGGACAAATACTGTTGAGCGAACTTTGAATAAATCTCAACGTTGAATAAACATAAACAATAAACTATAAACTAAAAGTGATAAAGTATCTACACAAACACTTATCGTGACAGTGCGTAGTGCTTTCTTAAACGTTTCGACTTAAGTTCGAAAGGTGAAATATTTAGTGGTGTAAGGACTTGGAAAAGCCTACACACGGCCAAGGCCATATTATTCAGGAGTTTATAAGTAAATAAATCCATAAGATTTTTGTAAATTAAAACTTAGACTTAGGGATAGGACTCCACTCGGGTGACGTTACTTTAGTTTTAAGTGACTTTCCCCCCCGACTGACGCCCGTTGCTCCCTCATTTGTTTTGTTCGGCACGTCCGAACTTTGTTTTTTCATTAAACTAACTTTTTAAAAACCTGACTGCCAATGGCTACTCCAACTTCTGAAGTAGTTCCCAAGGGAGGTAGTTCAGATTTCCATTTGCCCAGCAACACCGTCCCCCTCATTGAGCAATCGCTCATTCTTACTTCTGGCGAGGGGAACGAACATCCTAAAATTCTCCGGGTGAGTGGTGGGTGCCTGGCAAGCTTGCCAAGCTTGCCTTTAAATGCCCCTGAACATTACACAAGACACGACCAATCCTATAGAACTTATCTAGTAGATACATTTGCCGGAGCATCCTACATGGAGGACATCTCCATGGAGGTACCCCGTGGAAGAGAGTATCAACACAATACATCTTTTATAAATAATAAATTTAAATCTGAAATCGAATTAAATAAACATAACAAACTAAATGAAACCCTGTTGCTCGATAGTAGCCGCGAGCGCGAATCTCTGCATACAATTTATGCTGACAGTTCGTTAGAACTTAGAAAACAAAACAAAAGCAGAAAAACTTATTCATTGTTTGAGTTGGATTTCTCTCCGGATCGTCAGAGTCTGGGTGGGAAATCTGAGGCCGACCTTCTTTCCATTTGCGAAGGCGGCAAACTAACAAATGACAAAAAACCACAGGACCACAGGTCCTTACGCAAAAAACAAACTACAGGACAAAGGGAAGGGAGTTTGTATTCCTTGTTTTCAATGGAAGAAATGGAGCTCAGTGTCCCCGCAGGGGAAAAACGTGGTAAGAAAACTGTAGCTCCGCCCAACTTTCGAACAAATTCGAATAGAATCGAACACCACAAGAACATGGCATCCCTGGTGGGGAAACCTATCAAGGATCAGCTATGTTCGATGGGAAATTAAATAATTTTTTGAATCAAACTCCGCCCCTACGAGAACACTTTTTAAATTATTAATGTCACTTATTCCCTCTTGATTTTGCTTAATAAAATCTAACTTAAAATTGTTGAGAATTTTACTTTCAATATTTGAATAAATTGTATTTTCCAAAGAAGCAGAATTTATTAATTGACGTTTTGAAATATGGCGTCCAAATTTATCAACTGTCATGTTGAGCTTTCATTAAACAATAAATATGATTATATTTAATAGCTGTTATTTATAGTATAACTTTATCTTCTCTTAATTCTTCAATAATAGAGATAATCTCGTTACTATGAGCATTATTTCCCGCATCACTTGATGAAATTAATAAAAGTAGCCTATCAACAATTTCGTTTACATTATTCCAGTATACATAGTCTGTATTTGATCTGTTTGTTTTCAAAATTAAACCCTTTTTTTTGTTGTTTTGGCTCTAGTTGTTCTAAACGGAGGTTTTGGTTTGTTAAATGCTGTAACTAATCTTTGCAAGGTTTTTGTCTTTGTAATCCCCTTCCTTTGTAAATATAGTCCTATTATTGTAACATATTTGTGTGATGTATTTCCTTGAACTTGTTCATTTGAATCAAAATTCCTACAATATACATTTGTTTTAGCTAGAATGTTCATGTAATTATCTAAATCTTCCTTCTTATAATCTTTCGGTTCTTTTTTGAAAAGCAATTCGTATAAACCTGGCGTGCCTGTGTACGTTATTCCTCCCACTTTAATGTCTTTTCCAATAATTTCTACCGGTATCTGTGTTAAACCAAAAGAAAACTTATCCGTTTCGAGGTCATGAACTATTCCATAATAATGGTCAAATTTATGTTGTGTATCTTTCACACCCTCATCAATATATGATCTGGGTAATTCATGAAAATCTGCTAAGTAATCTTTATATGACGGTGTACCAACATAGGTTTGAATTGTTTTTCTAGTTTGTTCCAATATGTCTGACAAATTTAAATTTGTTGTTGTGTCACTAGAAGGATCTGAAGTTTCCGCTAAAACAGTTGATGTCAATGGTTGTACTACAGAAGAGGAAGAAGTGATACTACTGTCATCTAAAAATGTTGGTAGTTCTGTGGGGAGTAACGGAGTTTTTCCTGTTTTCTGAATAGTTTTCGTCGGAGTTGATGTTTTATAAAGCTTTGTAGGTGTTTTGAATTCTTCATACTTTGAAACTCTTTCTTCTTTTAAATCGAATGGTTCGAATTTACCAATATTTGAAATTAGCTGTTTAAGAGGTTGTGTTATTGGTCTATAAGTTTGTTCTAATTCAGACTGAGCGGTAGAAGTAGCTAATTTCAAGCTTCGATATTTCTGCTTCACGGCTTGTCTCGATTTTATTAATTCTCTAGCTAAACGTTTATCCATGCTGTATAAGTTTTAAATGAAATAAAACTGCAAATTTTTCACTTTTATAAATATATAAAGGAATCGAATTTACTCCTGTATTTGCCGTGATTTACTTCACAATCTTTGTCAATTACAAGAAAGCCATATGGATCCATCCAACAGTTAGCACAAATATTTTTAAACTGTTCAAATGTAATATCCAATATACAGTGGTCGTTATATATATATATATATGTTTTAAACTCAAACAGTCCTGTTTAAATAAAATTAATAAGTTGGAATTTTCTCGAATTAGACGTTTAAGGATTGAGGAATATCATTGAAAAATAAAAAAAACAATCAGTGTTTCTATGCCTTCCATGCGTGAAATAGTCCCTAATAATAGATTGATTATAACAAGGAATATCATCAAAAATGATAACGGAATTTGGCTTTATCTCATGAGGTGAAATAATGTTCTCATCGCTATCATATTCAAAGTATCCAATTTCTTTCATAGGCTTTAACAACTTTCTTAAATATTCATATTTTGGTTGATCTAATGACTTTGAATAAACATAGACATTTTCAAACATAATTCCATTAGGATGCTCGAGCAGTGTAAGCATAACGTTGGTTTTACCGCTACCACTGCAACCAACTATGAGTCCTCTTTTTGAACCACCGCAAAATAAGTCACCATGCTTTCTCAATTGTTTACTTAAAATTTTTTCGTCATGATTATTTACTGGTAAAGAGAATTTTTGTTTTTCAATCCTCATTCTTAATCACACTAGTAAATATTTTTAGCTGTAAAAGTATTTATACCAGAAAAATGTCAATGTGTTTTTAGTATAAAAAGAACTTCAATGACTGTGAGTCGGCATAAGTTTTAAAAAACTATCAAAAGACGTAATAGAAAAGGCTCTAGTTTAGTAAATAAATTAATTAATAAACTACCCTTCGAAGTTCATATACCAGGATATAATTATTGTGGTCCAGGCACCAATTTGGAGAAAAGATTAACTAGAGGTGACGTTGGTATAAATCCATTGGATTCTGCTTGTAAAGAACACGATATATCATACTCTCAGACTGAAGATTTATCAAGAAGACACATATCTGACCAAATATTAGAAAAAAAAGCCTGGGATAGGGTAAAAGCTAAGGATTCTTCTATTGGTGAAAAAATTGCAGCTCTAAGTGTTGCAGGAATAATGAAGGGTAAAAGAAAGTTCGGTTTCGGATTTAAAGCTAAAAAAGGGGGTAAACTTAAATCGAGAAAAAAACGTATCATTCGAACACCCAAAAAAGTTGGAGGATTCCTATCTCTTTTGTTTCCCATTCTTGGCGCCCTGGGTGCACTAGGTGGAGGCGCGGCAGGAATTGCTAAGGCAGTAAATGATGCTAAAGCAGCTAAACAGCAACTAGAAGAAATACTATTAATAATATATTAGACCATATAAAGAAAAAGGAGTATTTATTAGACCTTATAAAGGAGGATCAGTCAAAATGAAAGTAATCAGACAAAAAAAAAACTCAAAATAAGTTTTCCAAAAAGACCACTTACGAACAATGATATTATTAAATATGTAAAGCTGTTAAAAATAACTGGCTTTAGAGGTGTTTTTATAAAAAAAAATAATCTGAAAGAGTGTGGTATTGTAAATTTGGATAAAAAACAAAATAAAGGATCTCATTGGACTGTTTATATTAAAAATAACAAAAATGTAATATATTTTGATAGTTATGGAAATTTTAAACCACCTTTTGAACTTCTCAAATATTTTAATTCAAATGGCAAAGTGGATGTATTTTATACTTATGAAAACAAACAAAAATTTAATTCATATAACTGTGGTCAACTATCCCTAAAATTTTTGCAAAAAAATATATAAACTAATTATTTGTTGTAATATCTCATTCATAAATAAACTGCAATGTCCACCACAATTGCCATATCAGGGAACAGTTCTGTTTTTAATCCGCCCATATATTTAGAGGATGGAAAACAATATTACCTGGGTTTAGCTGATTTTGAGACGTTTATGACTATTCCCAATATAAAAGATGGATATAATAAATTTCATATAGATAATAAAGTAATTGTTATTCCCGACGGAACTTATGACATTACAGATATAGAAACATACATAAGAGAAAGTATAGAAGATTTATTTTCGAATGAAAAATTTTTTTTTCTTTTAAAAGCAAATGTTAACACTCTAAAAACTTTTTTAATGTGTAGTAGAAAAATTGATTTTACCAAGGAAGATTCGATAGGAAAAATGTTGGGTTTTAATAGCGGGATACTAAAAGCTATGAAAGAGGAAGAATCAGATAATGTTGCAAAAATAACTAAGGTGAATGCTATTTGTATTGATTGTAATATTTGTGTCGGTTCTTGCAGTAATGGTAAACCTGTTCATATTATTCACCAGTTTTATCCAACTGTAGCTCCAGGCTATAAAATAGTGGAATCTCCTTTGCCCATTTTGTATTTTCCAGTTAGCGTCAAAGCAATTAACAATATAACCGTTAAAATAGTTGATCAAGACGGAGAACTTATCAGTTTTAGAGGAGAAACTATAACAGTAAGGTTACATTTACAAGCTAGTGACATATAAAATGGTTGTTAGATATAATAGAGCCCTTGGAATGAGACTTGCACCTACCACTATCAACAAAGTAAAAACTTATAAAAAGAAAAAGACTAAACAACAGTTCAGTATCAAATCCAACACCAACAAGTTAAGACGAGATAATCGTAAATTTCTCACATCTTTGGGTTTCACTATTTTAAAATAATGAACATATTAAACGTAAACGAAAAGCTTTATGTAGACAATTCCATCGTTAGTTCAGAGCTTCACACATATCAACCATATATTTCTTCAAAATTCAATTACAATGATGAAATAAGGATCCCAATTCAAGAACTCGATGCTTACACTCTACCATCAGATAGTTTACTTTATATCGAAGGAAAATTAACTAATACAGAAGATAAATATAAGAAAGAATTGCTATTTATTAACAATGGTATAGCCCTTTTGTTCAGAGAAATCCGCTACGAACTAAACGGAATTACTATAGATTCAATAAGAAATGTTGGATTAGCATCAACCTTAAAAAGCTACCTTTCCCACAATACCAACGAAAGTTTAAAACTGGAAAATGCAGGTTGGTTTCCACATCGAAAAGAAGGTGATAAAATTTTAGTTGATAATGATGGAAAATTCTCCGTATCCATACCACTAAAAATGCTTTTAGGATTTTTTGAGGATTACAGAAAAATTATTATGAATATGAAACAGGAATTAGTTCTTATTAGATCAACTGATGATTTAGATGGTGTTATCTTCAAAGATCCGGCACACCCTGTTAGTGCTCCTGACACTCCATTGGTTACTTTCGATAAAATTTATTGGAAAGTTCCTCACGTTCTAGTTGATATGCCACAACAACTTACTCTATCAAAAATATTAGAATCAAATAAAGATATATTGATAGGATTTAGGAGTTGGGAACTTGTTGAATATTCTTCTCTAACCGAAACAACCCGTCACACATGGCCGGTAAAAACAACTAGTAAACTAGAAGCTCCTCGTCATGTTGTGATTGGCTTTCAAGAAAACAGAAAAGAGAAAATTGCTAAAGATATGAGTAAATTTGACAAGATTACCTTGTTAAATATTAGAGTATTTTTAAATTCTCAAAGATATCCTTATCACGACTTGTATACTTAAATTTCGAAGAAAACAAATTTTCTGCTTTATACGAAATGTTTGGCAACTTTAGACAGCCTTACTATGGTGTTCCAAATGAACCCATTTTTAATCCTGAACAATTCAAAAACATTAGTCCTATTACACATATTGATTGCTCACATCAAAAAGAAACAATTCAAACGGGATCCATAGTAATGAGAATTGAATTTGAGACACACAATGCAATTAAAAAAGATACTTCTGCTTAATGTCTTATTTTACATGACAAATTATTTAGCTACAACCCTCTTACTAAAATTGTGAAACAATTATAAACTTTATCCCCACTCTTTTCATACTTCGATTTAATTTAAAGGCATTTTCAAAAGCTTTTAGTTTTAGTCATGACATCAAAACTACAACAACAAATTGAAAAATTTATTTTTAAAATTAATCAACTGAAAGAAGAAATTGCAAATTATTCAAGTAAAAAAATTCTCATTAAAAAATTTGCTGCTTTGAAAATATGAGATTGGTTATGGATATTCAAGGATTTAAGGATGAAAAAAATTAATTTATACCGAAAGAGCTTGCAGCCTTTGATGGTTATGAAATGACTCATTACATTTTTAAAAAGCCTTTTCCAATGGAGTTTCTTTCACCTGATTGTCACAAGCAGGCGGTATCGCTAATGAAAAATCATCATTGTATACATTGGAATAATGGATTTACTCCGTTACATCATTTCCCAAAAATAATTGAAACACTTACGAAGAAAACAGATTTTGTTTTTGTAAAAGGAACCGAAAAAAAGGATTTTATAGGGAAATATTCTAAAAAGCCTGTGATTGAAATAGATGAACAACCAGCGCTAAAGCTAATGAAACCAAAATACTTCTATCATTCAAAATCACCTTGTATGTGTGCTTTGACAAATGTGTTATTTTTATATGACAATTGTTTTATGAATGAATAAAAATATAAAAAAACTTAATTACGTTTTTATTTTGCATTAACTAACCATGATTGAATACAATTAATAAGATACCTTAAATCTAATTTTCTAAATTCATTTAAAAGTTCATACTCATTTTTATATTTTAAATAATCATTACAAAATTTAGCGGCTAATTTACATTGTTCCATTCGATCTATATTCTTAACGTATGCTGACAAATCTTGTGCCTCTGCGTCTTCTTCGCCTACAATTGATAAATATTGGAAGTATGCAGCAAATATAATAAACTCTTCATAGATTTCAGTAACCACTTGCTCCATTGTGAATATTATTAAATTTATTCTTCCTTCTCAATTTCTTGAAGAATAGTATCCTCGTCAATAAATTGCTTCAAGTCTTTTAAATAGTAACCAAAGCCAATATCTTTTAGATCTCGAATAAGTTGAAAAACATTTAATGTTTCAAAGTATTTGTTGCAACAGAGGGCAGCCTTTACGAATTCCGCAGATTGATTATAATAAAAGTCTATCCACTCCGGACCACTTGCCATAGAATATGAGAAATAGGTTTTTGAAAGATTACTAAATTTGTCCTCTAATAATTTAACTGCAATCAGCAACTCAGCCATTTAATTTATTTAACATAATATCTTAAATATGTGGGGGACGTCTCTTGCGAATAGGATTAACTTTTCTTGAGGATACCTGTTTTTATCTTCGTATAATTGAAACCTCTTTTGGGTTGCAATAATAGCAGGTATAAATTGGCAATCTTCTCCTATAAATTCTAATAGGTGGCTTAATTCTCCTACAAAGTATAATTTCCCAAATGTATTGAAAAACGTAGTAAGGCTTATAATTCCTTCTAAATAATCATCACAACAGTCAATTGCTTCCAAATAATCTCGTTTCAGTGGATAAAACAGCTTGGTGTATTCATCTTTCGAAATCACTTCAAAGAAATTGAGATATTTAACTTTTAACTGTCTGATAGATGTAGCTAATTTTTCGCGATTACACATAATTCACTTAGACACATTTTTTCTTTTCGTTTTATACACAATTGGTGGAAAAATTCAAAAATAACTTTTTACGCAACTCGAGCACAGCTTAGTAAATGTGCCTCAGCATACTAAAATGATCTTGATGCACCTATTTATAAGACTTAAGAATGCAAAATCAAATGTGGGAGGACAAAGAGAAAAAATTAAAAATATGATGCGAATGAGAATAAAAGGGGAGGAAGATAAGAATGAGGGACATGAGAGAGAAGAAGAGGAGGAGGAAGAGGCGCTCCCTTATTTTAACTACTGCTAACTGTTAAGAAGCCTGTAACTAAATTACAAAATTGGAAAAAACAGGTTTTTTTAGCCATTTAGTTTAAATGCTTAACTTTTAGTAGCCTCATTAATGTATGTATGTTAGTATATCGAAACCAGAAACACTTTGATTTTAATTCTCTTACCCATTGGGATAGTACTGGATACTGACCACTATAACACCGAAGAAATAGTCATTTTCAGTTGAAACAGATTAAGAAGAAAAAGGCATTTTCCACTATTTAGGTATAGAAAAAAGTCGATCGTTCTTAAAGAGGCTTGATTGACGTCTAAATAGAAGAAAGACCTAAAGTCTCGGCCTCTGTTGTTAAGATTAAAATAAAAATAAAACATTAAAAAGGTGACATGTTTTATGACCTTTTCACTATGTATCAAATAATGTCAACAGAAACAAACAGCACTCCTGTGTTAATCTAATGTGTGACATGTATATTGGTTTGGATCCTGTTTTATATTTACATTGTCTGATGTTAACTGAATTATAAATATTATTTTATAATTACATACAGTTATTTCTTCTTATATATATACATATGTATATATATATATATATATATATATATATATATATATAAATATATATATATAATTACTTCGAAAATATTTCTTGGGTCTAGGTTTATGCATTGAAACAATAGTGGTTATATTTCGCTCGACGTTTCGCTTTTGATTAAAAGCATTTTCAAGAGCATTTATTTTAGCTAAAAAGAGAAAAAAAAAACAATATCAGGTCGATACAAACTGGTTTGTTAAAATTGCCGTTTTGTCAATTATAAAAACATTGATAAAGTAAAATTCTTCATTAATCCTAAAACATTTAGCAGCAGAACACTTTTCCAAAATGACTTTCACAATTTTACACATTAAAAAATATTAAAAAACTTATCTACATTATTGACGAAAAAAAAAACAAAAACATTTGTACAATTTGGTTTAAAGCCGTTAATTAAAAATAGGTAACCTACCTTGGAAAACAAAGCTTCATTTTTAACTCTATTATATTTAAGGCACCTATAGTATCAGCATCATAATGTCGCAAGCACGAAAAAAATGAAAAACATGAGTTTGGATTTGTAGAGACTGAAATTCTGTGCCAGGAGCCAAACTATCATAAATTAGCTATAAAAGAGATGTTCCACATAAAGAAAGAACCAAACGCTGTCAACGATAAGCAAGACATAAATAATTTAAGTCAAATCTATTATAATTTAATTTAATAACGTAACTATAGTACTCAGTCAACATCACCCGTATATTCTAACCATAAGTGGAAAATAGTAGCCCTGGTATAAATAATAACATTAGCTTCCAATCCCTATAAAAAAAACTAACAAAATAATAAAAATTTCTTGTCTTATCGCCATCACTTTGTACCGTTTCTTGTATATCAGTATCATTTTACAATTATTAAGATCAAGTAATGTCACCCAAAACCGACCTAGACATTATGATGCTGATACTATAGGTGCCTTAAATATAATATTAAAAATAGCTTTGTTTTCCAATTACCTATTTTTAATTAACGGCTTTAAACCAAATTGTACAAATGTTTTTGTTTTTTTTCGTCAATTATGTAGATAAGTTTTTTAATATTTTTTAATGTGTAAAATTGTGAAAGTCATTTTGGAAAAGTGTTCTGCTGCTAAATGTTTTATATATACTTTATCAATGTTTTTATAATATATATATAGCTAAAATAAATGCTATATATATATATATATATATATATATATATATATATATATATATATATATATATATATATATATATATATATATATATATATATATATATATATATATATATATATATATATATATATATATATATATATATATATATATATATATATATATATATATATATATATATATATATATATATATATATATATATATATATATATATATATATATATATATATATATATATATATATATATATATATATATATATATATATATATATATATATATATATATATATATATATATATATATATATATATATATATATATATATATATATATATATATATATATATATATATATATATATATATATATATATATATATATATATATATATATATATATATATATATATATATATATATATATATATATATATATATATATATATATATATATATATATATATATATATATATATATATATATATATATATATATATATATATATATATATATATATATATATATATATATATATATATATATATATATATATATATATATATATATTTTTTTTTTCCCTCCCATTATAAAATGAACAATAATACTTTATTTACTAATATCGTATACTACTTACAATACAAATTGACCAATTTTTGTCAATAAAAAATTGACGGCTTTTTAATTGATTTTGAACAGAAATGTTCAACAAAAATTTCATATTTGAAATATTATGAATCTTGAGACATGTCAGTTTGGAAAACATCAAGTTCCCATTCACCTATCACAAGCAAGATATTCGACGCATGCGCAGTATTCATCGTGCTGCGGAGACAATTGTTTCCAGAGGCGAGTTTCTCAGTTTTTCTTTAAAGCTCGCAGTATACTAGTTAATATGTATATGGTATTTCTATTTATTTAAGCTACTGTGTTTTTTCTTATCCCCGGGCCTACCAGTGATATCTAATCTAATTAATAAAAATCATCCTTAATTGGCATCAGGGCGAGAAGTGTAAATCCTTGTCTTACATCTTCTTTAAGCCTCCTATATTTGGTTGGGTTAGGTAAAATTTGTAGTGTCAAATATGAAACATTTGACTGATATAATTAATAGGACATAATTCGTGGCTAAATGTGATATCTCAAGGCAAATAGACTAAACAAAAAAAAGCTATGTCAAAATGTAAATCATAAATGTCAATTATACGTTTAGTTTGATTATACGATGATTAATGGGAAGAAAAATAGTTAAATGAATAATAAATTAACAATTATCTTTGTGTTAATAAACATTTTTGTTTGCTCTGCTTGCGTTAAAAACTAAGAAATATAGATTTATTACTACTGAGAAAAGTTTGTAAACTGAGGATATCAGATCCTATGCGATAGTAATGTATGATGCCGCAAACCGGTAACTTGCTCAAGAAGTTTTGTTAAAGTTATGCAAGAATAGGATGCTCTCAGAATAATAACAAATCCATGTCTTTAGAGGAAATCTAGAAAAATTCGTATGTAAGTTTTCTAGTCTTATATTAAATATTTTTTTATAACTAATAACATAAACCTAATTAATATGTAATAATAAATACTGCGTTCTTGTCCGTAACAGGGCTTGAAGCTAGTTTATTTAAATTTGATTATATTTTATATAATAATTATACGAGTTGATGAAAAAAACATTGTATACATTTAAATCAGGTTCGTTGTTCATTTAATGCCATTCCTGACGTCCCTCTCCAGTGATATATTTTCTATACTTCTTAAATGCCTGATTACAAGACCAACTAAAATTTCACATATTCTGAAAAACGTAACTTTCCTCTTAAAATAAATACGATGCGGTAAAAGAAACGAAAATAATCTGAATAATTTCTGGATTTCGATTACAAAATTAATTTAAAACAAAAATACTTTAACATTATTTCTCCCAACGAAAATCAGGAATTGACAGTGTAATTCAATCCCGGTCGTGGTATTAACCAGCGGACTAGTTATTTCTGTGATTGCATGTGCCTTTGACCAACACGGGGCTTGCTAGTCTATGGCGGCCTGATGAGCTCTAAAAAGAGTGAAATCGCGATCGTCGTTTGACTGAAACTGATCATTGGGTCTGCAGCATTGCAGGACATGTTTTAGACAGGAATTATGGTATCTTTGTGTGACGTTGGTGTATTGTGAAACAAAAATATATTAACATTATTCTATTTCTTCTAACGAAAGTCGGGAATCAGCAGTGTAATTCAATTAGCCAGCGGAGTAGTTGTTTCTGTGATTCCATTTTGTGCTTTTGCCCTACACGGGGCTTGCTAAGCTATGGAGCCCTGATGAGCTCTAAAAAGAGCGAAATCACGATCGTCGTTTGACTGAAATGAATCATTGGGTTTGCGGCATTGCCGGACATGTTCCAAACAGGGATCATGGTATTCTTCTGTGACGTTGGTGAAATATTGACGTGAAACAAAAATACATTAACATTATTTTTCCCAACGAAAGTCAGGAATCAACAGTGTAATTCAATACCGGACCTGGTATAGCGAGCGAAGTAGTTACTTCTGTGATTCCATTTTGTGATTGTTCCAAATTGACCAGATTTTGTTCTTCGTTTTCATGATAACACGACAAATGTGTCTAAATCCTAAAAGGAAGAATTGCTCTAGGTCTTTCAGCAAGTAAAATAATTAAAAATTAATTAAAACTCAATATTTAGCGAAATATCTCATTCGTCTGCATAATGACACTTATGCCAAACTTCCTGATAAAGAAATATTGGAAACGGTAGCATGGAAGAGATATATTTTCAGAAAAAGTTTATTACCTACAATAATTGTGACTCTAGGCGAAAACTTCTAAATAAAACCAACTTATCTCTACTAAGTAGGTTTTAGGAAAGTAGAACACATGTTTTTTATCAAGTTAGCTAATACGTCCATATAATCTATTGCCTACCGACTATTAAATTAACATGTCCTTAGCTTCTCAATGGAAACGAAATACCCAAGAAACTTTATTTTTACAATGACTTTCAAAATAAAATTGAAACATGTAGTTTTTTTTAGTAACATACGTCATTGGTAGAAATTAATTACGATAAACCTCTATCTAATCTCTAAATACCTCTTAAAAAGTTTGCTATAAAGACAATCAAAACATATAATGCATATTATTTGTAGGTGCTTTGGCTTAATAATCTTTAGAAATGTTGTTTAAAGTTGTTCTTTTATTAACGGCTACAACTGGTTTTGGTTCGGTAAGTATATAACTTTTCTTTCATTTAGAGCATGGAATGTCACCTCAAAGAGGTAAATTCTTCTTTACATATACTTATTAAGAAAACTATGACGTAAAGGAAATCCTTAAAAGAACAGAACACAAAACCTTGCTGATTTGTTCTAATAATATTTTTAAAAATATTTGTCAAGTAATCATTAATTATGGAGTCGAACAACTTCGGAATTTGGGATATAATCGATATAGGTCTGTAATTTTGAACTTAATCTCTACTACCTTCATTTTAAAAAAATGGTTGTGCAAGTAAAAACAAACAATTCTTGAGGAGTAGAGGTGGTACAGCATCAGGACCAGTACCTTTATTTAAAGTTACTTGGTCGGGTCATTGACTTTGACTTTTGTTCATGCAAGGATTGTCATATTCAAGATCATTCTTAGAGTTCTGGTATGGTACATAAACTGGCGAGAAGTGTTTGGCAAACAAATTGAAAATAGAATTGCTACTTGTTGCATACTCATTGTTATATTTAACTATATCGAGAATTTCGTTAATTAGTTTTAGTGTTTGTATAATTCCAAATTTTTTTTGAATCTCTTTGAACTCAATATACCGAACATAACACTCACTTGCCTGCCTCTTGTAATTTTTTTAAATAAATATTACATTTAAGTTTATTGCCAAACCAAACAGGAAATTAATACTTATTTCTAAATGTCCAACACTTGCATCATGATATTACCCAAATGATAATTGAGCAGAATACCTAATAAAGAATCATACAAATAATGTTTTTGGGGTGACGTTAACAGTTATTCAAAATTCTGTGATACTTTCATGACTCCATCTATGATTCATCCATATATCAACCTGCTAGAGTCATACGGAATTGAAATGGTAATAACGTTTTGGTAAAAATCTTATGTGACGAAACAAAATAATAAAATATTTAAAAAATCATTACATATTAAGAAACTACTTATTTAGTGGATTGGTAAACTTTTGGTGCGAATACATTATGGCAAAACAAAATGGCATAATGTAATGTTTAAAAACATCAGTATAAAAAAACTGCTTATCTAATTGCTTTGAAATTTTATACAAATTGTATTGTATAAAATGGTAAAAAGCTTGGGGGATGCCTATATGGCAAAACAAAATGGCAGCCAAACAAATTATTTAAAAATTCGGTAAAATTTTATTTCCTCAAATGAAACTTTCTTTTTATGGAAATAACAAAATCATAAATGATTTAAACAATAATTATTGTAATATACAAATAAATTAAAAACTAGCGAATTAACAAATAAAATAAATTTTATTTACCATAAGAAGTTTTATATTGTAACGAAGTAACTAAGTGTTTTGGGGAATTTACGCATCTTACGTTGTTTAAACTCAAATCTTTCTTACCAATCATAGTAAAAGTACGTTTCTTTAAGATAAATACCCAGTAAAATACGTTTTTCATTGTTTCCCAGAACATGATATAACGCGCCGCGTTGGTAAAGACACTGCAAATAGGCTATATATATCGTTCGTCATTTAAACCCATATTAAGTCCTAACACTGGAACCTGTGGTGGAAGATAGATCAAAATACAAGAGTTCTAACCACACTACACCACAACTTGTTACGTTCTGGACGCGCGTTTCGCTAACCAAGTTAGCATCATCAGCAGATGATATAAACTGTTTATATCATCTGCTGATGATGCTAACTTGGTTAGCGAAACGCGCGTCCAGAATGTAACAAGTTGTGGTGTAGTGTGGTTAGAACTCTTGTATTTTGATAAACCCATATCTTTATTGGATTCTTTTAAGTAAATAGGCAGCAAAATAGGCCCGATATTAATACATTTTTAAACATGTTGCGCAGCGTACCTGCAATAAACAAACGTGTACCGTAGTACTTCAGTATCAGAGTTCGCTTGGAACAAAAATGTATGGCCGCCTTGGTCACTCCAAGTCTTGGTGGACTGTGCCTTGTTGGAGGCCTGTAGCTTGAACATTTGGGCTACTTGTTGAAGCAAGGTCGCCAAAGATCCTCCAAGAAATTTTAAATTCAAGAATATAGTAGTCACATATTAAATCAAGAGATAAGACTTGTATATACATTATATACGCAAAGCCACTCCGGAGGATTGTTGCTTCTTGTTACCAAAGAGGGCCCATAAAGATGCTACTTTGTACCAAAGCGGGTAAGAATCCTTCTTCCTCAGGACGATAACTGAGTGTCCTCACTCCAAATCAAGTCGATGAACTTGTTAGAGAATTATTTTTTAAAATCGTACGTATGCCCCTAAATCCTAATCAGGGAGAGAAACCCTCGACCCAATGACCTTATATCCAACTACTTCCACTTTACGACTGTCTCACATAGGGCAAGACCTCTTCTGAACACACATCCCAAGATATGATACCAAGGGCTTGACGTTTGACAATCGAATATCCTTTGCCAGTTGGTGGAGTTCCACCCACTCGAAGTTCAGCAGTCGTCGACGGACGGGCCAGCAGCCATCTTACCGTACCGATGCCCACAGACGTCACGACGCACTGCGATGCCCTCGGGATATTTGTAGGTATAGCAAAGGAACAACAGGTGGTATATTTTTTTAAAGTGCGAACACACTGACAAAATACTTCTATTCAAGGTGGTATATTGTTGTTATAGGTTTTCTCTCTCGGAACTACAATCACTTAAATTTATACGTTCTCTCTCATACACACACATGTTATCTCAAACATACCCACAATTCCTTTCTGCGGTCAGATTCGGGGTCCAAAGAAAGGACTCGCAGTTCCTGTCGTGTCTTATATACATACACACAACTCCTTCCTGCGGTCATGTTTGAGGTCCAAAGAACGGACTGGCCGTTCCCGTCATGTCTTATAAACACACACAACGGCTATAAGAGAGTGCCTATATCGGTTGCTCTTGGTAAATAATCTGGTAAGGTATCACAATGTAAGTATCTCGTACCATATTGTTCTATCCGCCCACGTGCATTAATAATTGGGAACTGCCGTTGGCCCCCACATTACCTTGATCTTAATTTCGTCTCGACTGCTGTCTGTAGCTATTGTCATATGCCTGTCTCTCTATCTCTTTCTTACTCATTACGGTTTTCATTTAAATTAGTTACGGGCTACGCTTAGGTTATATTGTGATATTTGAATATATAATACATAGAATAACTTCTTGTCTCTATCTTGCGCACTAACCTCTGGTTAACCATCGTCGCTTTATAAAGCTACCTGTGTGCGTTTATAGGGTCTTTCTATCACAGAAATCTGAAGCCCGAGATTTAGCCGTTGGATACTTTACGAACTACCGGAGAGCGTTACATATATATATATATATATATATATATATATATATATATATATATATATATATATATATATATATATATATATATATATATATATATATATATATATATATATATATATATATATATATATATATATATATATATATATATATATATATATATATATATATATATATATATATATCACATTTGGCATTTTCGAAGCTTTCCTTACCACGTCTGAATAGAGACTCTATTCGGACGTATACCAGTGTACTAGGCATTTTTTTATATAAAACATATACCACCTCAATTTTTTCAAAAATCTTTAATTGTGGCAATTTTCAATTATATGCGGATGATACTCATAGCGTGATATAACTCATGTATTCACCAATTTTATACCTTAGCTTCTGATCATCTTATAAACTTAACTCTAATAAATGATCGGTCATTATTTTACCTTTCTACATACAAACACGGCCCAGCGGGTGCTATTTCAGTTTAGTCATTGTGTTGCGGTGTACTATCCTTTTCTTAATACCTCTAATTATTACCATCTTTAAACATCTGATCTAGGTATCGTTTATATTGCTCGGTTGGGTGGGGATGGCTCCCTATATTCAATAAATTAAAACTGTATATGTGCCATTTTGGCATCAGCATTATTAAACATGACCAACCTGTATAAAAAGTTGCATTTAAAACTAATATTTATAACCTTCATTTGAGTAGGAGAGAAACTCTTATAGTATCGCAATATAGAAACGAACTATTTAATCTTTTAGCACCTATCGGCTTGCGGTATCCATGGCTCGGAATTCTTTTTAATTCTTTGAAGGAACAATATCGACTTATGCATCTGAGATCTATATTTGGATTATTTAATTTTGTTTCAAAGTACAAATATTTGGAACAAGTTAAAGCTACTAGCAGGTACTTCTATTCTAACTTAATTTAATATAAAAAACTCTAACCTTGGTATAACAATAAATATAGTATTATTATTTCGACTTGTCACAATTCCTCGGCTTCCTGCTGAGAATTTTTCAGCTTCACTTAGGGTTTCTACTTCAGAGCTTGCATGGCCATGGGGAGTGTTTAAAAATTCCAGTGATTGAGAAATGAACCTGTTCTTAACAGTGACGTAACAAGACAACGTGGGGGCCCTGGTGCCAAATCGTAAAACCGGGCCTTCTCCCCTATCTATAATAAGTACATATAATTAAAAAAAATTTAGGAGATGTTATAAATCGCAAAAAATTGAACTCTTGTTTTAACATTCAGAACAGCTCCAGTCCAAATCAGATAAGTATCGCAAAAAAATGAAATAAGGTTATATATCAACCATAATATATTCTATATAAATCATCCTAAATAAACTTAACAAAAAAGAAATTAATAAACATCACAACATTCTATAGTATAATAATAATTCGATTTATACCGACTTAGGGTTAGACGACTGACTGATGTTATTTTGCTTATAACTTAAAATACATGCTTTTTCAATTTAGCTTCGTTTTCCGCGGATTTTTCTCTATTAGCTGCTCCCGATTGGTATTGTCATTCATTTTATCACAACTGAAACGCTGAATACTCACAAAACAAAATATAAAATCAGTATCACTGCAATTATAAGCCTGTTTTAGTCTAGCACCGGACACAGAACAACACAAAAAATTAGCATCCAAAGCCATTACCGCATCTACAACTTTTATGGCCCTAGTCCCATTTGAGATTCCGGGCCCCTATCGTCTTGATCCCCTAAAAGCATTGCAGCCAGTGCCGGATTAATTATTTACGGGCCCCAAGCTCGTGGGAAAGTGTATAAACGAGTTTTGTTGCAGCTAGGCGGCGCCGGGCCCTCTTTTCGACCCTCTATTCCCCGTAGTAGAAATTTTGTTCGATTGATCTTTATCGACGTAAAGAAACAGAAACGAACCTGCTGGTGAAGGCCAAGTAAAAATAAAAAGCTGTTGCCTGTTTGGTGCGCGTTAAAGTCCAAACACACCGTGACACGGTTTTTGTCGCCTATCGATAAAAGTCGCGCAATTTTGTAAATATAATTTACTTACTTAAATATGCGCTTTTATAAATCGATAGTTTTTAGTTCTATCCATAGTTCTAATACGATAGTTTTTTCTGTAGATTTTAACCTGGCCGCCGGGCCCATAAAGGCTCGGGCCTTTATGCAACCGCACGACTCGCACCATTGTAATTAGGCCACTGGTTTTTAAGCTTTGCTAGAATAGTTATTACCTTTCTTATTATTTTTGTTGTACTCATAGCTAGGGCGGACAGCGATTATACACCACTTATTATCAGAGGCAGGGAATTTATACCGTTTAATGTAATTGTCTCATATGACTCAAAAATGCTACAATGGTCTTCGAAGGAGCTCCACAGGCGTTTTATAATGACTTGCATATAAAAGAAATTGATAGGGAGGCATTGCTCGAATGGTTAAAAAGCGGAACTCTATTTCGGGAAACAGAGGGTTTCATGAAAGGGATTCAGGACAACATTATACATACTATATAAGAACTATAAAAAACACATACTCAAAAATCAACTAGAAAATGATCAATGTAGACATTGTCATAGTGTCTGAAACTATTGAGCATCTCTTATTAGGATGCAAATAATTGGCAAGTATTAAATACCTGGAGAACCACAACAAAGTAGCAGTGATTGTATACCACGAATTGTTAAAGCTACACAGTATCGACCCAGAAAATGAAGAGCCTGATTACCAGTATAAACCACCGCAGGATGTTTCATCTGAAGATGTGAAGATTGGGATAAACAAATTATAACGGATGTAACTTTAGAGCATAACAAGCCCGATATAATAATAGTTTAGAAAAAGGAGAAAAGGGCACCCCTTATTGACATTTCTATCCTGAATAACAATAACTTCAACTCAAAACACACTGAAAAAATAGTAAAATATACTGACCTAGCGTCAAGGTTGTTCCACTTGTGTTTTCTATGGAACTACTACCTAAATGGGATTAAACAACTTGGTATACCAAACAATACTTACCGATTAATGTAGACGTCCGTAGTACTGGATGTAACTCATATTATGAGGGCCTTTCTGGAATCGTAGATTCAGGGTGCATGTCTTGCCACATGAGCCGCTCTGTATGCCAATCCAGAAAAAAATGGCGAAAATAATAACAATAATATTATTATTATTATTTAATAAAACACTTTTAGGAATAAAGAATACAGTTTTAAATCAACTTCATAATTCATTATTTCGCTATCTCATTGTCTAAACAATTGATTAATCATATTTGTGTTTTCAGAGCAGTGGCATGCGTTATTACTTCACCTTGAAGTACATTCTATTTAAAATTTAATTAACTTGAAATATTTGATCGAGCATTTTCAAGAGTTGAATAATAGGGTTTGAAAGATATTCAATATTAATAACCAGAACCATAAATCGTTATCATCTCAAGTATTTTTAACAATAGCGATTTTTTGAAATATTCAATTTCACTAGATAAAACTGAATAAGAAAATTGTATACATTGTACAAGCCTGTAGGTTAAATTAAGCTTAGTAATACTACAAGACGATTACGAGTAAAGTTAGTTGTAAAATATGTGACTAGACTATTAAAAAAAATATATGGCGATCAAAGAGCACATCATTGGACAAACATTTTCAATTTTTATTTATCCTTACATTTTAGAGTCGCTAAAATTACTTGGTTTTACATTTCTTAGGTATCACAATTCCTAAGAACAGAATAACAAAATTTCATTCGTAAGGGTTTGTTAACGCATTTTTTCATTTGAATGATGTAACAATTAAAAAAAAAAGAACTTTCTCCCTCTTATACCAATTTATAAATGAAAGTAATATAGGACTGTTTTAGGAAAAAATACTTCAATTTTGTCAAGACCGGCAGCAGTTTTAAGACCGTCTATTTAACTGACCGGAAAAAACTAAAAACACGTAATTTTGTATGGGCAAAACGACCTGCAACTCTGCAACGAGTTAGTGCAAAAAGGGGCTGTCATATTTTTCGGGGTTTCAAGCTAGTCACTGCTACCTACCTAATTATAAACGTACTATAGATTGATGCAATAAATGCCGAAAAATCTACACAAATGAATTCTAGGGTCTCTGCATTTTGATGCAAGAAGTCACTAAATAACAAAACGTATCTAGCCCATGGACTTTATGTACCACCAAGTATCTTTTGTATTATAATTTTGTGTTTTTTCTTGATTATGTGGACATAGATAGTAAATGTGCATATGGAGAAAATATTTGAAAATAGTGGATCAGAAATTTAAATGCCTAACAAGACTATCACATTTAATTAAATTAATAAATTTGTTAAAACGGGTTTTTAAGCTTATGTAAAGGATTAGCAATGACCGGTTATTTCTTAAAATAGACTTGAACTATTTGAATTGAATTTTTCTCAATATATTTTGGGCTTAAATAAATTTGTTTTTATTTTCAATGGCAAAAATGGCCTAGTCAAAATTAAATAAAAAGACCTTACATTATATTTTTATTGCCTAGACAAGTACGATTTAGACGGGACGGGATTATTTTCGACAAGCCTATATTTGATTATATCAGTTCTAGTCCGCATTGCTGTCAACTCTAGAAAAATAGCTATGCTACTTCTTCCTTTTGGAAAAACTGAAAAACAATGTGTCAGACAGAATAAGACAAGTACCGATCTGAATCGGGCAAAAAATTATTATTATTTTTATACCAGAAGCATATGTTCAGTTTTAGTTAACCTATGTAAACCATTTTTATAATGGATTTTAATACGAAAAGTTGATCTCCAGAAAAAAGTTTTGTTTGCCTAAAAAATATAGGTAACTGATGTAAAAACTTTTTAACTATTTTATACAATGCGGGTGGAAAATTAATCCCTTTATTCGAAACAGTGAAGTGTGACCAAATTTAGTTCGGTACATAATAAATTAGCAGGGCCATCTTTGCCATTGAGCACTTTGGGCAACTGCCCAGGGCCCCGCGATCGATGGGGCCCCCGAAGCTTCCTAATGTATGCCAGATTGCCAACCGATATTACCGATAAATAATAATTATTTATATCTTTATTTTATAAATCAAACAGTAATTTTTACCTATTTAATTATTAGCATAGGCAGGCAACCAGTAGCACGCCACTTTTACTGGTTGCCTACCTTTTTGTTGTGTAAAAATTATTAAACGAGGTTCATCCACGTAAACCGACTCGATGCTCGATAGTAGGTACTTCCCCGAATATGACATTCGATCAGCTGGGATTATTTTGGCTTTACGTGTGCTTTATTCCTTTATTCTTCCAGTTTTTGCTCGGAAAGTAAAAGTCGAAACTCGAAACTGATAATATTTATAAACGAGGTTGTGTTGTTTTTTATGCTCGTGACTAGTTAAAATAAAATGTCGAAACGGCTGTATCTTAGCGGACATGAAAAAAAAAAAAGAGCTTCCCAACAGAAAGAAGTAATTGAAAAAATTCCAAAATTAACCTCCTTTTTTACATCAGGAGCCTCTGTAAGTACATTAAAATAAATACTAAAATATTTTTATTATCGTATTGTATTGTACCAATTTAATTTAAATGTGCCTAACTAATATTATTGTTTTACTTCAGAATCCCCAAAATTGGATAAAAATCTAAATTTATTTAAAATTAATTAAAAAAATCGTGTAATGTCTTCATGGGGTTTTGAGCATGGGGATTTAAATTCTAATGTTTGTTTGATGTTTTAGTGAAAATACAAGATTAAAAGAGAATAGGGTGAAAATTAAATTAAATTTAAAAAATCAAATGCTGAGAAGGTTAATGTGGAAAGTAATAATCTAAAAATTCACTGTCTGTTAAAAAATCAGCTAACATTTTCATTCATAAGTGTTTAATGCAAACTTTTTACTTTATGGAAAGTAAACGGTATTTTCGGTATTATACAATTATTTTATTGTGTGGTAGTGTTTAACAACAATAAATTTACAATATAATTTTAAACTAAAAAGTGAAACCTTCATAAGTTATTTTCAGGGTAGCAATCAAATATTAAATTCCCCACACGATAAGTCGACTCGGCAACCATCGATAGCAAAAACTTCAGAATGCTCTTCTACGATAACTTCAGCTTCTATTCATTTAAGGGGGGAAGAGATCAAATCAGATTTTGTAGAAAATGACTGGTCCTATGGCGAAAATGTAGAAGAAACGTCGGATAGTTCACCTAGAACTGTGGCAGTCCAACCACGAACGTTTTTTAATCCAGAAAACCTTTCACACGACCCTGCCGATTATTTTTCTGACAATTTTACGGAAGCAAATCGCGAAATTTGGATTCGAAAAGGACCTACTTATTTTCAAAATAAAGATCATGATTTTTCTAAATCATCTAGAATCTACACAGAAGCAGATGGTAAATCAGTAACTAGGTATTTTAATAAAACATTATTTAGTCGTAAATTAAAAAACAATGAGTGCGTCGAAAGAAAATGGTTGCTTTACTCTCCTTCAAAGAAATCTGTATTTTGCTTTTCATGCTGCTTATTTAACCCTTTTGATGTTAGCTTATGCTCTTTAAGTGGATGTAATGATTGGAAACACATTAATAAGATTGTTTTAACACATGAAAAAAGCCCAGCACATACAAAATCAATGATGAGTTATCTGGCACGAAGTCAAACGGTTGGTAGAATAGATACAGAATTATTATCTCAGTATCAAAAGGAAGTGGATTACTGGCGAAATGTACTTAAACGAATTGTTGCAGTCGTAAAATTTTTGTCATCGAGAGGTCTTTCGTTTCGTGGTGACAATGAAATCCTTGGATCTGCCAACAATGGAAATTATTTAGGATGTGTCGAGTTATTAAGTGAATTTGATCCTTTTCTTGCAGATCACTTAAAAAAATATGGTAATCCTGGAAAAGGAAACACTTCCTATCTATCAGCAAATATCTGTAATGAGTTTATTGATGTAATGGGAAAACAGGTCCTAAACAAAATTATAAATGAAGTTAAATTAGCAAAATATTTTTCCATTAGCGTTGACAGTACGCCCGATCTGTCTCATATTGATCAGTTAACTTTTGTAATTCGATATGTAAAAGGCCATGGTCCTGTTGAAAGGTTTCTAAAGTTTATTCCTATTAAAGGGCATAAATCGGAATATTTAGCTGACACCATCCTAAATTTTTTAGAGAATCATGATATACCTATAAAAGATTGCAGAGGACAAAGCTATGATAATGCTTCAAATATGTCGGGGAAGTATACTGGTCTACAAGCCAGAATTAAAGAGAAATGTGAGTTTGCTACCTTCGTACCATGTGCGGGACATTCTCTTAATTTGGTTGGGGTCCAAGCCGTTGGGTGCGTATTGGAAGCAACAAATTATTTTCAAATGGTTCAAAAACTGTACAATTTTTTTTCGGGTTCTACCTACCGATGGAATATTTTGACTAAACACTTAGGTTTCAAAAGAGTCATTAAAAATCTTTCACAAACAAGATGGTCTGCACGAGCTGATGCAGTAAGCGCCTTACAGGAAGGATATAAACAAATTATTGAAGCTTTAATGAAAAATCTAGAATTTATTCTAATGACCGAAATTTGGAGCTCTATATTAGAAAGAATTGACAAAACAAGCAAATATCTTCAGAAAGAAACAGCAACAATGGACGTTGCAACTAATTTATTTATTTCTCTTGATTCTTATATAAATAATCTCAGAGATAAATTTGATGAGTTCGAATCGTCTGCCAAAAGAAAAAATCCGGAATCTGACTACAAAGACTTATCTAAAAGAACAAAAAGCAGAAGCTCTCGCGAAACATTTTTTGATGGCCCGGCCCCGTCAGTTCAACTAAGTGGGAAAAAGAAATTTGAAGTAGAAACCTTTTTTCCCATAATAGATACCCTAATCTTGCAGCTAAAACAGCGACTAAATTCGTATAAGGACATTAACGACCGATTTGGTGTATTTTCACAACTGGAAACTTTAAACCCCGAAGATTTGAAAAAAAAATGCAAAGAATTTGCTGACTTCTATCATGAAGACGTTAACGAAAAAGAGCTGGAGACAGAATGTTTACATTTCAAAGAATACCTAAAAACCGCTCAGTCCAGTGAAAATAAGGATACTAACAGTATTTCAGCAATATATCGTCTGCTGAAAGAAAATAAAATGGAAGAAACATTTCCAAATATAGAAATAGCACTAAGAATATTTTTGAGCATGATGGTGACTAATTGTAGTGGTGAACGGTCATTCTCAAAATTAAAAATAATAAAAAATGAATTAAGAACCAGAATGCTTCAAGAAAGATTGAGTAGTTTGTCGCTGATGTCCATAGAATTGGATGTGTTAAAAGAATTAGACTTTGACGAAGTAATTAATGATTTTGCTCATCTTAAGGCCAGAAAAGTTCCACTTCAATTATTGTAAACTTTATAGTAGTATAATTTGTGTCAGTTTGTGTAGTTTTAGGTGAATATAAATAGAGTTTCTGTTTTCTGTTTCTGTTTTATAATGTTTTTGTTATATTAGAAAAATTTTTATAAAAAATAAATACATATATTTATTTAAAATTCAATAATTCTATATTTATTAACGTTTTTACTACAGTTTTTGTTTGCATTGACCAATGTGATAGGGGCCCCATTACCCTAAAGTGCCCAGGGCCCCCAATAGGTCAAAGACGGCCCTGTAAATTAGTAACACACACATACTGACTTTTCAAACATTTAAATTGGGCGCAATTTTTTTGTCACCATACTGGATTATTTTTCAGTTTCTACTTATGTCACAGTTGATTTCGGCTATAATTTAAAATTAATTAAATAATTATATATTACATCGACACACACCACCATTTTGCTATATTACGTTTCACTTTTCTGCCAAATTTAAAGTCAATTGAATAAGTAATTTTTTTACGTAGAATTTTTAGACAATTTATCTGGCCGCCATTTTGCTTCGCATTGTTGAATTCGTACCACAACTTTATGAGTTAAACTCTATACTACACTTAATGCTTGCACGAAATTTGAAATTAATCTAATAAGTAGTTTTTCAAGCTGATTTCTTTGCTATCTTGGATTCATACTAATACATTATCAGTTTATCTCTATATAACACTTGATTTTTGTGAAACGTTTAAGTTAATTTGGATAATCAGTTTTTTAGTAATATTTTTTTTACGACCGACAAACAGACCGACGGAACTAATAAAACACATATTTTTAGGAATCTAGGGACGCTAAAATATAAAGATGTAAAATCTGATGATTTTTTTAAGGTTTCAAAAATTTTTATTCGGAGATTTTGAATTCGCAGCACAATTTTACCAGTTTCATCTATACCATAATTAACTATTGCACACGTTTTTAACCAATTCATTAAGTATTTTTTCAGGCCGAATTTTTAAATATTTTATTAAGCCCCCATTTTGGATTCGTACCAGAATTTTACTAACTCATTTTCTTATAATACCTGATTTTTGTGCAGCATATGAGGTAAATTATATTGTTTGGAACTTTTTGACTAATAATTTTTTCAATATTTCACTCGGTCGCTATTTTGTTTCACCAAACTGGATTTTTATCAAAATGTTACCAGATCATCTACAAAAGACTGTTAAGTTTTTACCAACACTTGAAGTCAATCGGATTAGTAGTTTTTTAGGCTATGACGTTAACAGACAGGCCAACAGACTGACAGACCGATAGACCGACGGAATTGATAAAACATGTTTTCAACATCTAGGGACCTGTGAAAACATCACTGATGGTGATTTTTCACAATTAACCGTTGATATTGATATTTTTTCCAAAAAGATTAACAAAATATTTTTAAATATATTTTAATAATTTTTTTTTGTTTGGTCGCCGTTTTGTTCCGCCATCTTGAATTGCAGATGAGCAATTTTACCAGTTTATCTCTTACTGCGTGCACAAAATTTGAAATTAATCTAAAAATTAGTTTGTCAGGCTGATTTTTTAAGTATTTTATTAGGACACCTTTTTTTTGCTAAATTGGATTCGTACTAAAATGCTACCAGAATATTTCTATGTATTACTTTTGCAAAAGTTGAGGTAAATTAGATAGTTAGTTTTTTTAGTAATACTTTTTTTAATATTTAATACATTAAAGTCGCCATTTAGTTCCGCCATATTGTATTTTTATCAAAATATTACTAGATCATCTTTATATGATTCTTAAATTTTGACAGACAGTCAGACACACAGGAACTGAGAAAACATACTTTTGACATCTGGGGACGCTAAAACGTGAAGATCCTCCAAATCCTGTGTCGATGCTTTAGTCATATATAATACCACAAGAGAGAAAATTTTGACCGCAAAATTTTCCGATTGTTTATGAAAGTTTGTTGCTTGGTAATTTCGCGAATGACATTTTGAGCCGTTAGGCGAGTGGTTTTGAAAAATGTCAACATGTTTCTTCGGCAATACGCGATAGAAGCTAAACATTGAAGACTTGGAATAGTGCTAGTTCTGAAGGCACTCAAAGACAGACGAAGGGCATTATTCTGTATTGGATCCATACAATGGAGCCATAGCATACTTTGGATCTAATAACTGATCTGTATATGTGTAGCAGTGATTCGTAATCTGAACCCCAGGATATGTTTCAGAGCATTTTCAAAAGATTAATATCTTTGAGACTTTTAGTTTTGAGATACTGGAAATCTTTTCAGTTGAGACTGCAATCAAAAAACATGCCTAAAAATTTGGATTTAAGGAGACTGGGAAAGGGACATTCGGCTATGCTTAGATTATTTACCTTAGGACAGTTCCTCTTGCGACAATAGTGAGTAATGGACGACTTATCTGCGGAGAAATTGAAACCTGACTGTATGACCCTTTCACACACTCTAGAACTGAGAGATGAGTAATATAGTACAATATCATCGGCATATAAGCGATAGTGAAACTGAGGATTCATGAATTGTCTTATGCTATTGAGAGCAATTATGCATAGGGAGGGACTGAGGACTCAGCCCTGTGAAACGCCATTCTCATTCTCTCAATTTGTCCAATTTTAACTTGAACGAAGTGTTGTATGTATATAGGTAAGTTGCCGCGTAAACCCCAATTATAGAGAGTTCTTACGATATTATATCTCCATGTTGTGGTCAAAAAAAGCGGCGATAAGGTGATTTTGATAAAATAGTTATTGTGTAGGTCAATGCTGAAACCAACCAGGTGGTCAGTCGTAGATTGACCCTTGCATAGCTGAACATAGTTGATCCACGAGTCATGTTTAGCCTTTTTAATTATTCTTTTGGCTTTAGCTCTAGCTGGTTTAAATAGTATGAAATTTTGTTGATTGGGATTACGTTTGAATCTATTTAAGGAGGATTTCCTGTTTCTTCTTTGCAGTCTCTGGACTACCAAGGAGCCGGAGGGCGGAAATAGTTAATTTGGTTAATAGGTATGTGTTGGTTAGCAGCTTTTTGTATGGCTTCAATGAACAATTCCAGGGATCTGTTTATGTTATTCGAGAAAATAGAAAGGCATACAAAGGATTCTCGGTAATTCTCCCAATCAGCGTTTTCTAACTTATAGACAGATTTCGTGATGGCTTGAGCTGGCCACGTAAGAGGTCTAAGAAGTACTGGGAAATGATCGCTGCTGTACGTATCATCTAAGGTTTCCCATTGGTATGTGGAGAAAAGATATGGACTACATAAGGAGAGGTCAAATGAAGAAAAGGAGCCTGACGAGAAGCTGACAAAGGTATGTGAACCAGTGTTGAGGATTGAAATATTATTATTTTCTAAGAAGTTTTCGATATGGGAGCCCCTGCAAAGTGTATAAGTTGAGCCCCAGATAGGGTTATGAGAATTAAAATTTCCTGCCAGTGTAAAAGGTGGTGGGAGTTGTGCAATAAGATTTGAAGAGATTCCATACTAAGTTGAAAAGATGGGGGAATATAAATAGAGCAAAGAGTAATGTTCTGATGAGGAATTCTAATTGCTACCGAATCTATATTATTTGTTCGTGTGCCAAAATAGCGACACCACCTGAGGCTTTTCTTACATCGGTACAGTCTTTTCTAACAATGTGGAAATTTTTAAGTGTAGCTGATTTTTCGGGTAAAAGATTGGTTTCTTGAAGTAGGATGATTTTGGGTTTATGTCTAGTTATCAATAATTTTAAATCGTTAATATGATTATAGAATCCAAAGATGTTCCATTATAAGATGGATATATAAAAAGGGTCATTATTATTTGAGAGTGAGCTTGAGATTGAAGTATTCATATGGTATGATTATAGGGTTACTTTTGTTTGGATTTGATAGATTTTCCTTGTGAGGGTTTTTGATCCATGATCAACTATAATATCTGATAATGATTCCTTTGATGATTTGTGTAAAGATTTACGAAAGGGGGATTTATCTGTATTCTTATTTTTCGATGAGTTAGAGGGAGCTTTGTTTTTGAGTATGAGGATGAGTAAAAGGAGGAGGGGGAAGGAGGTGGAAGAGTTTGTTTGGATGATGAGGAAGGTGATTTTGATTTAACGAGGTTGGAAATTTGGGATGGTAGTGGCATTTTAAGTTTGGGAGGGTTGGTTTGCAAAGAGAACCTTGAGAAAGAACTGAAATCACACTGAGTGGAGATAGATACTTTTTGTGGGCTAGTTGTAGAGTTTTTGGGTGTTGCAGCAACAGAACTATAGGGAGATATGAAAGACGGATAAAGAGCTTTATATTTTTGCTTAGCCTCAAAGTATGGGAGTATATAGAGCATCCTTTGTATCTTGGAGAGTGTTCTTCTCCGCAATTCACACAAAGAGCAGGAGACGTGCATGGAAGTTCTTCATGGGAAGAATGACCACAGGAGGGACACGTTTTGGGAAATTTGCAGTAATTCGCAGTAGGTCCTAATCGGTTACAATTGAAACAGCGAAGAGGATTTGGGATATGCACTATAACTCTGATAGAGAGATATCCTGCGTTAATTTTGGAGGGAACAGAGTGGGTATCAAAGGAAAGAATAAATGTGTTGGATTTCTTCACTGGATCCTTTGATGGTATTCTAAATACTTCTATGACACCTTGGCTCCTTAGTTCCTCAAAAATTTCTTCATCTGTGCAAAAGGCTAAATCAGAGCAAGTGATTACACCTTTAAGTACATTTAGAGAGTTATGTTTAACAACTTCTACCTCATATAGATATATTTACTTCAAGTTAAGTGCATTGTTAGATTGACCTTCATTCGTTACTTCAATGAGAATTTTTCCATCTTTTAATTTTCTAGAGTTTTTGAGAGAACCAAAAAAACCTTGAAGGAATTTAAAAATCACAAAAGGGGAAACCTCTTTAAAAGAGCCTTCTTTTCGTTTAATAACAAAAAATCTCGGAACATTTTCATTAACCGGTGAGTCAATTCTGGGTCTTTTTTAAGCCCATTTGCTATTCCAGTAGCCTGAGATTGCATTCCAGCCTGGTTTCCTACTGGATATGCAGCATGGTCGCTGGCTGACGGTCGGGAGCGGCCCACGCTACTACCCGCTGCACCGACCGGACTGGGGATCCGAACCGTAAGGTTTGATGATTTGGTTGTGTTTTCCATGTTTATTTAGTTTGACATAGAGGGACGGGACAGGACAACACAGACATGACTGAAGCCTCGGGGGCGTCACACCCGAACCATAAAGACATTTTGTCTCGTAGGTCTTCTGAGGGAGGATCACAAAGCTTGTTAAATTCTGTATTATCTGACAAGTATAGCCGTTGAAGGCGGTTTGTATTAACAGGCAAGAACATATAACATTTAGCACGAAAACAGAAGACTGGGACCCCGGGTGCATCAGACTCGTATCAAGAAGCCCCTTGGGGGGAAGATTCTAAAGGATCACAAAGCATGTTAAATTCTGTATTATCTGACAAGTATAGCCGTTGAAGGCGGTTTGTATTAACAGGCAAGAACATATATCATTTAGCACGAAAACAGAAGACTGGGACCCCGGGTGCATCAGACTGGTATCAAGAAGATATGCTGTCTTCTCAGCCCCTTGGTGGGAAGATTCTAAAGATAAACTTTAAATAAAATATTTTATTAAAATCAGTTTCATTTCGGTATTGAATATTTTGCAAATAAAAGCCAATTTCTTTGAAAATTTGTAGAGCTCAGATGGAAATAATTAACACCATTTTATGGTATTGGATTAATACATGGGTATTTGGTTTAAAGATGCGTAATTTAAAACTGAAATGTTAGTTAAAAAATATTTTAGAGACCATATTTCACTGTGCTTCTTCCCATATTAGCTAATCATTCTTACAATATGTTTTTAAATTAATTTTGGTACATTTTAGCACTTGCGAACAACTCCTGAGGAACTACAAGCATTTTTCACAGAAATTGATGAGATTATTAAGGGTAGGGAGCATGAGGCTCAGATACAAATTCGCAGTAATTTAATACCTTTGGAATATTATACCAACATAGCTAAAGCAAATATATTGCAAAATTTAACTATAGCAGCCCAGCCTTTTTGGGATGAAATCGCTGCTTTGGAGGAACAAGCTACAATTGACGGTAATAACAGTTTAATATCATAATAATATCATATATATATATATATATATATATATATATATATATATATATATTTATATATATTTTACTTCAATTTTCTTGGGTTTAGGTTTATGTAAAAATAAAAACGCCTTCTTCCAACTTTGTTCTCTCTATTTTACGTTTCGCCTAACATAGTAGGCTTTTTCAAAAATGTACAAGATTATCATACTATCTAAAACAATAGAATCAGGACATTAATACAAACTATAAATATGGGACATTACGTTATTTTTTTTATATATATATATATATAAATCACTTCGACAATGTATATTGGACAAAAATTAGTACAAAAATAAATAAAACAGAAATTCACTTTGGTTACATACCTCGATCGATTTTAGGTAGGCTTCATTCATCTGGATGTTATTGTATGAATAACTCAGTTAAGAAGTTTTTTTAATTTATTGGTTTTACTTGTTGTTTTATGGTATAGAAAAAGTGTTAAAATATATATACATAGGCAGACGAGAATGAATACAGTGTGATATTTTTACTTTTAAGTTAATAGATTATAATATACTTGACTTAAATTATGGATGTCTTGTTTGTCGTTAACAGAAAATTTTTCTTTTTTGATGTGTATCATTTCCTTTATTTGTAGCTTGCGGTAATTGGGTTCTTGCGTTAAGATTTTCGTATCAGAAAAGTTAAATTCATGTCTTTCATTCTTTTCATGTTTGTGTAGAGCGGTTGAAGCATTTTTAGTGTATTTATGCCCATTCAGTCTGCTATCTAAGTACTGGGTGGTCATTCCTATATATTTTTTTGGGCAGTTTAGGCAGGGTATTGAGTAAACGATGTTGGACCTTTTTTTATTGGGTACTTTGCTTTTTAAAGGAGTAAAAAGATGGGATAAACGATTGTGGGATTTATGGCAAACAATGATGTCTTGCTTTGCTAAAATATACTTAAGTTTTTCTGATAATCCATTTGTGTATGGCATTGCAACGTAGGTTTTATTGTCATTAGTTTGTATTTTTTCGCTTCTTTTCTTGTTGTATAGTCGAAAAACTCGTTGTTTAATGATTTTATTAGAATGTTTTTCAGGGAAGCCATTGTCTTTTAGAATTGTTCTTACTTTATTTAATGTTTCAGAGCGATACTCCGGTGACGTTAAAGTGAGAGCTCTGTCGGTAAGGCCTATAATGACGCTATTCTTTTGATTTTTCGGGTGGTTTGAATTGAAATTTAAATATCGACCAGACCATGTATCTTTAGTATACCACTTGGTCTTAAGGGTGCCTTTTTTACTGTCTCGAATAATAGAAAGATCTAAGAAGTTAATTGTATTGCTGTTTTCGACTTCGGCAGTAAATTGAAGTTTGTGATGAAAACTGTTAAAAGTGTTTAAAACGTTATTAATCTCATTTTCTGGAATTGCCATCAGACAATCATCGACATATCTTTTAAAAAATACGATTGGTGACCCTATATTTGACAGAACTTTCTCTTCTAAGTATTCCATGACTAGTTGGGCAACTGTTGAGGAAATTGGGGAGCCCATGGCGCATCCATCCAGTTGTAGAAAAAATTGGTCATGAAATTGGAAATAATTGTTCGTTAACGTAAGATTTATTGCTTCTACGAAATATTCAAGACTAAGGGATGTTTGTTCTTTAAGAGAATCCCACTTTTCTTTTAAAATATCTGCTACTAATTCTATAGGGATGTTTGTATATAAAGAGATAACGTCTAATGATACTAATTTAGAGTCTTTTGGTATATGTGTGTTGTCTATAAACTCTTTAAAAGTAAACGAATCTTTAATATAAAAGTCATTTTTGCCGGTGATTTTAGACAGGCAATTACATAAGTATTTTGACAGTTTATAGAATGGGGATTGTAAACTTGATACGATTGGTCTCAAGGGTATGCCGGTTTTGTGTAGTTTAGGAAGCCCGTAAATTTTGGGGGCCACAGTATTATGTACAGTTAACATTTTGGCTTCCGTTTCTGAAATTTGTTTTTTGTTTAGCATTTTTTTTATAAAGGTATTATTTTTTACTTGAAAAACATTGGTCGGATCGTTTCGTAATTTTTTATAAGTTGCCGTATCTTTTAGTAAGTTTTCCATTTTAGAATTGTAATCAGTAGTGTTCATGATTACCGTTTTATTAGATTTATCTGGATTGAGAATGGTAATTTGTGGATTATGTTTGATAAATTCTTTAGTAGTTCTTAGCTGTTTTTGTACTCTCTTTTGAAAAATGTTGTTTTTTGTTTTTTTATGTCGAATTTTGATTTTGTGATTTGTTAATACGTTTACTACACTGGAACGAATAGTGTCCTTAACTTCATTTGGTTTGTTGTGAATGGCGGACTCTACACAAGCAATATATTCTGTTACTGGTAATTCGATTTCTTTTGAGATAGGCAAAGAAAATTTGTCTCCAAGCGCAAGAACTTCCGCGACTTGTTCAGGAATATCTGTATCAGACAAATTGTGTAACCAGTTTTTGCTTTTTGAATTATCGATAGTGTTAATGTTTGAGGTTAATTTCAAAAATTTTGTTTTATTTTTGGTTTTTATGAAATTAAATAATTTTTCACTTTTAACTTTTTCAAAAGAAATGAACTCATCAAGAATATATTTTGGTAAACTGCTTTCAATATCCAAGATTAGTTGTTGAATTTGATTTGTAATTTTATTTATTGTATTTGTAGCTTCTGTTATAGTTAAATTTAATATTTTGCCTTTCGTACTATTAATTAAGTATTGAAATTTATTATCGAGGTACGTACCTGTGAATTTGATGTGATTTGTATTGAACTTCAGAAATTTTGGTGTTACATTAGCATGTTTACATCTTAATAGAAATATCCTACGATTTTTTTGTTTTGCTAACATTGTGTATGCTTTGGACAATGTCTTTAGTTTCTCGGCGTGCTCTGCTCCGTAATTAATTCGTATTCCTTGTAAAAATGCCATGTTTGATGGAACGATGCAAAATAATCCCCTTTGCAACTTAAATAATTTTTGGTAGTTTCTTAAACCATTTATTTATATATATTTTACTTCAATTTTCTTGGGTTTAGGTTTATGTAAAAATAAAAACGCCTTCTTCCAACTTTGTTCTCTCTATTTTACGTTTCGCCTAACATAGTAGGCTTTTTCAAAAATGTACAAGATTATCATACTATCTAAAACAATAGAATCAGGACATTAATACAAACTATAAATATGGGACATTACGTTATTTTTTTTATATATATATATATAAATCACTTCGACAATGTATATTGGACAAAAATTAGTACAAAAATAAATAAAACAGAAATTCACTTTGGTTACATACCTCGATCGATTTTAGGTAGGCTTCATTCATCTGGATGTTATTGTATGAATAACTCAGTTAAGAAGTTTTTTTAATTTATTGGTTTTACTTGTTGTTTTATGGTATAGAAAAAGTGTTAAAATATATATACATAGGCAGACGAGAATGAATACAGTGTGATATTTTTACTTTTAAGTTAATAGATTATAATATACTTGACTTAAATTATGGATGTCTTGTTTGTCGTTAACAGAAAATTTTTCTTTTTTGATGTGTATCATTTCCTTTATTTGTAGCTTGCGGTAATTGGGTTCTTGCGTTAAGATTTTCGTATCAGAAAAGTTAAATTCATGTCTTTCATTCTTTTCATGTTTGTGTAGAGCGGTTGAAGCATTTTTAGTGTATTTATGCCCATTCAGTCTGCTATCTAAGTACTGGGTGGTCATTCCTATATATTTTTTTGGGCAGTTTAGGCAGGGTATTGAGTAAACGATGTTGGACCTTTTTTTATTGGGTACTTTGCTTTTTAAAGGAGTAAAAAGATGGGATAAACGATTGTGGGATTTATGGCAAACAATGATGTCTTGCTTTGCTAAAATATACTTAAGTTTTTCTGATAATCCATTTGTGTATGGCATTGCAACGTAGGTTTTATTGTCATTAGTTTGTATTTTTTCGCTTCTTTTCTTGTTGTATAGTCGAAAAACTCGTTGTTTAATGATTTTATTAGAATGTTTTTCAGGGAAGCCATTGTCTTTTAGAATTGTTCTTACTTTATTTAATGTTTCAGAGCGATACTCCGGTGACGTTAAAGTGAGAGCTCTGTCGGTAAGGCCTATAATGACGCTATTCTTTTGATTTTTCGGGTGGTTTGAATTGAAATTTAAATATCGACCAGACCATGTCTCTTTAGTATACCACTTGGTCTTAAGGGTGCCTTTTTTACTGTCTCGAATAATAGAAAGATCTAAGAAGTTAATTGTATTGCTGTTTTCGACTTCGGCAGTAAATTGAAGTTTGTGATGAAAACTGTTAAAAGTGTTTAAAACGTTATTAATCTCATTTTCTGGAATTGCCATCAGACAATCATCGACATATCTTTTAAAAAATACGATTGGTGACCCTATATTTGACAGAACTTTCTCTTCTAAGTATTCCATGACTAGTTGGGCAACTGTTGAGGAAATTGGGGAGCCCATGGCGCATCCATCCAGTTGTAGAAAAAATTGGTCATGAAATTGGAAATAATTGTTCGTTAACGTAAGATTTATTGCTTCTACGAAATATTCAAGACTAAGGGATGTTTGTTCTTTAAGAGAATCCCACTTTTCTTTTAAAATATCTGCTACTAATTCTATAGGGATGTTTGTATATAAAGAGATAACGTCTAATGATACTAATTTAGAGTCTTTTGGTATATGTGTGTTGTCTATAAACTCTTTAAAAGTAAACGAATCTTTAATATAAAAGTCATTTTTGCCGGTGATTTTAGACAGGCAATTACATAAGTATTTTGACAGTTTATAGAATGGGGATTGTAAACTTGATACGATTGGTCTCAAGGGTATGCCGGTTTTGTGTAGTTTAGGAAGCCCGTAAATTTTGGGGGCCACAGTATTATGTACAGTTAACATTTTGGCTTCCGTTTCTGAAATTTGTTTTTTGTTTAGCATTTTTTTTATAAAGGTATTATTTTTTACTTGAAAAACATTGGTCGGATCGTTTCGTAATTTTTTATAAGTTGCCGTATCTTTTAGTAAGTTTTCCATTTTAGAATTGTAATCAGTAGTGTTCATGATTACCGTTTTATTAGATTTATCTGGATTGAGAATGGTAATTTGTGGATTATGTTTGATAAATTCTTTAGTAGTTCTTAGCTGTTTTTGTACTCTCTTTTGAAAAATGTTGTTTTTTGTTTTTTTATGTCGAATTTTGATTTTGTGATTTGTTAATACGTTTACTACACTGGAACGAATAGTGTCCTTAACTTCATTTGGTTTGTTGTGAATGGCGGACTCTACACAAGCAATATATTCTGTTACTGGTAATTCGATTTCTTTTGAGATAGGCAAAGAAAATTTGTCTCCAAGCGCAAGAACTTCCGCGACTTGTTCAGGATTATCTGTATCAGACAAATTGTGTAACCAGTTTTTGCTTTTTGAATTATCGATAGTGTTAATGTTTGAGGTTAATTTCAAAAATTTTGTTTTATTTTTGGTTTTTATGAAATTAAATAATTTTTCACTTTTAACTTTTTCAAAAGAAATGAACTCATCAAGAATATATTTTGGTAAACTGCTTTCAATATCCAAGATTAGTTGTTGAATTTGATTTGTAATTTTATTTATTGTATTTGTAGCTTCTGTTATAGTTAAATTTAATATTTTGCCTTTCGTACTATTAATTAAGTATTGAAATTTATTATCGAGGTACGTACCTGTGAATTTGATGTGATTTGTATTGAACTTCAGAACTTACTAAAAGATACGGCAACTTATAAAAAATTACGAAACGATCCGACCAATGTTTTTCAAGTAAAAAATAATACCTTTATAAAAAAAATGCTAAACAAAAAACAAATTTCAGAAACGGAAGCCAAAATGTTAACTGTACATAATACTGTGGCCCCCAAAATTTACGGGCTTCCTAAACTTGAGACCAATCGTATCAAGTTTACAATCCCCATTCTATAAACTGTCAAAATACTTATGTAATTGCCTGTCTAAAATCACCGGCAAAAATGACTTTTATATTAAAGATTCGTTTACTTTTAAAGAGTTTATACAACACACATATACCAAAAGACTCTAAATTAGTATCATTAGACGTTATCTCTTTATATACAAACATCCCTATAGAATTAGTAGCAGATATTTTAAAAGAAAAGTGGGATTCTCTTAAAGAACAAACATCCCTTAGTCTTGAATATTTCGTAGAAGCAATAAATCTTACGTTAACGAACAATTATTTCCAATTTCATGACCAATTTTTTCTACAACTGGATGGATGCGCCATGGGCTCCCCAATTTCCTCAACAGTTGCCCAACTAGTCATGGAATACTTAGAAGAGAAAGTTCTGTCAAATATAGGGTCACCAATCGTATTTTTTAAAAGATATGTCGATGATTGTCTGATGGCAATTCCAGAAAATGAGATTAATAACGTTTTAAACACTTTTAACAGTTTTCATCACAAACTTCAATTTACTGCCGAAGTCGAAAACAGCAATACAATTAACTTCTTAGATCTTTCTATTATTCGAGACAGTAAAAAAGGCACCCTTAAGACCAAGTGGTATACTAAAGATACATGGTCTGGTCGATATTTAAATTTCAATTCAAACCACCCGAAAAATCAAAAGAATAGCGTCATTATAGGCCTTACCGACAGAGCTCTCACTTTAACGTCACCGGAGTATCGCTCTGAAACATTAAATAAAGTAAGAAAAATTCTAAAAGACAATGGCTTCCCTGAAAAACATTCTAATAAAATCATTAAACAACGAGTTTTTCGACTATACAACAAGAAAAGAAGCGAAAAAATACAAACTAATGACAATAAAACCTACGTTGCAATGCCATACACAAATGGATTATCAGAAAAACTTAAGTATATTTTAGCAAAGCAAGACATCATTGTTTGCCATAAATCCCACAATCGTTTATCCCATCTTTTTACTCCTTTAAAAAGCAAAGTACCCAATAAAAAAAGGTCCAACATCGTTTACTCAATACCCTGCCTAAACTGCCCAAAAAAATATATAGGAATGACCACCCAGTACTTAGATAGCAGACTGAATGGGCATAAATACACTAAAAATGCTTCAACCGCTCTACACAAACATGAAAAGAATGAAAGACATGAATTTAACTTTTCTGATACGAAAATCTTAACGCAAGAACCCAATTACCGCAAGCTACAAATAAAGGAAATGATACACATCAAAAAAGAAAAATTTTCTGTTAACGACAAACAAGACATCCATAATTTAAGTCAAGTATATTATAATCTATTAACTTAAAAGTAAAAATATCACACTGTATTCATTCTCGTCTGCCTATGTATATATATTTTAACACTTTTTCTATACCATAAAACAACAAGTAAAACCAATAAATTAAAAAAACTTCTTAACTGAGTTATTCATACAATAACATCCAGATGAATGAAGCCTACCTAAAATCGATCGAGGTATGTAACCAAAGTGAATTTCTGTTTTATTTATTTTTGTACTAATTTTTGTCCAATATACATTGTCGAAGTGATATATATATATATATATATATAAAAAATAACGTAATGTCCCATATTTATAGTTTGTATTAATGTCCTGATTCTATTGTTTTAGATAGTATGATAATCTTGTACATTTTTGAAAAAGCCTACTATGTTAGGCGAAACGTAAAATAGAGAGAACAAAGTTGGAAGAAGGCGTTTTTATTTTTACATAAACCTAAACCCAAGAAAATTGAAGTAAAATATATATAAATAAATGGTTTAAGAAACTACCAAAAATTATTTAAGTTGCAAAGGGGATTATTTTGCATCGTTCCATCAAACATGGCATTTTTACAAGGAATACGAATTAATTACGGAGCAGAGCACGCCGAGAAACTAAAGACATTGTCCAAAGCATACACAATGTTAGCAAAACAAAAAAATCGTAGGATATTTCTATTAAGATGTAAACATGCTAATGTAACACCAAAATTTCTGAAGTTCAATACAAATCACATCAAATTCACAGGTACGTACCTCGATAATAAATTTCAATACTTAATTAATAGTACGAAAGGCAAAATATTAAATTTAACTATAACAGAAGCTACAAATACAATAAATAAAATTACAAATCAAATTCAACAACTAATCTTGGATATTGAAAGCAGTTTACCAAAATATATTCTTGATGAGTTCATTTCTTTTGAAAAAGTTAAAAGTGAAAAATTATTTAATTTCATAAAAACCAAAAATAAAACAAAATTTTTGAAATTAACCTCAAACATTAACACTATCGATAATTCAAAAAGCAAAAACTGGTTACACAATTTGTCTGATACAGATATTCCTGAACAAGTCGCGGAAGTTCTTGCGCTTGGAGACAAATTTTCTTTGCCTATCTCAAAAGAAATCGAATTACCAGTAACAGAATATATTGCTTGTGTAGAGTCCGCCATTCACAACAAACCAAATGAAGTTAAGGACACTATTCGTTCCAGTGTAGTAAACGTATTAACAAATCACAAAATCAAAATTCGACATAAAAAAACAAAAAACAACATTTTTCAAAAGAGAGTACAAAAACAGCTAAGAACTACTAAAGAATTTATCAAACATAATCCACAAATTACCATTCTCAATCCAGATAAATCTAATAAAACGGTAATCATGAACACTACTGATTACAATTCTAAAATGGAAAACTTACTAAAAGATACGGCAACTTATAAAAAATTACGAAACGATCCGACCAATGTTTTTCAAGTAAAAAATAATACCTTTATAAAAAAAATGCTAAACAAAAAACAAATTTCAGAAACGGAAGCCAAAATGTTAACTGTACATAATACTGTGGCCCCCAAAATTTACGGGCTTCCTAAACTACACAAAACCGGCATACCCTTGAGACCAATCGTATCAAGTTTACAATCCCCATTCTATAAACTGTCAAAATACTTATGTAATTGCCTGTCTAAAATCACCGGCAAAAATGACTTTTATATTAAAGATTCGTTTACTTTTAAAGAGTTTATAGACAACACACATATACCAAAAGACTCTAAATTAGTATCATTAGACGTTATCTCTTTATATACAAACATCCCTATAGAATTAGTAGCAGATATTTTAAAAGAAAAGTGGGATTCTCTTAAAGAACAAACATCCCTTAGTCTTGAATATTTCGTAGAAGCAATAAATCTTACGTTAACGAACAATTATTTCCAATTTCATGACCAATTTTTTCTACAACTGGATGGATGCGCCATGGGCTCCCCAATTTCCTCAACAGTTGCCCAACTAGTCATGGAATACTTAGAAGAGAAAGTTCTGTCAAATATAGGGTCACCAATCGTATTTTTTAAAAGATATGTCGATGATTGTCTGATGGCAATTCCAGAAAATGAGATTAATAACGTTTTAAACACTTTTAACAGTTTTCATCACAAACTTCAATTTACTGCCGAAGTCGAAAACAGCAATACAATTAACTTCTTAGATCTTTCTATTATTCGAGACAGTAAAAAAGGCACACTTAAGACCAAGTGGTATACTAAAGATACATGGTCTGGTCGATATTTAAATTTCAATTCAAACCACCCGAAAAATCAAAAGAATAGCGTCATTATAGGCCTTACCGACAGAGCTCTCACTTTAACGTCACCGGAGTATCGCTCTGAAACATTAAATAAAGTAAGAACAATTCTAAAAGACAATGGCTTCCCTGAAAAACATTCTAATAAAATCATTAAACAACGAGTTTTTCGACTATACAACAAGAAAAGAAGCGAAAAAATACAAACTAATGACAATAAAACCTACGTTGCAATGCCATACACAAATGGATTATCAGAAAAACTTAAGTATATTTTAGCAAAGCAAGACATCATTGTTTGCCATAAATCCCACAATCGTTTATCCCATCTTTTTACTCCTTTAAAAAGCAAAGTACCCAATAAAAAAAGGTCCAACATCGTTTACTCAATACCCTGCCTAAACTGCCCAAAAAAATATATAGGAATGACCACCCAGTACTTAGATAGCAGACTGAATGGGCATAAATACACTAAAAATGCTTCAACCGCTCTACACAAACATGAAAAGAATGAAAGACATGAATTTAACTTTTCTGATACGAAAATCTTAACGCAAGAACCCAATTACCGCAAGCTACAAATAAAGGAAATGATACACATCAAAAAAGAAAAATTTTCTGTTAACGACAAACAAGACATCCATAATTTAAGTCAAGTATATTATAATCTATTAACTTAAAAGTAAAAATATCACACTGTATTCATTCTCGTCTGCCTATGTATATATATTTTAACACTTTTTCTATACCATAAAACAACAAGTAAAACCAATAAATTAAAAAAACTTCTTAACTGAGTTATTCATACAATAACATCCAGATGAATGAAGCCTACCTAAAATCGATCGAGGTATGTAACCAAAGTCAATTTCTGTTTTATTTATTTTTGTACTAATTTTTGTCCAATATACATTGTCGAAGTGATTATATATATATATATATAAAAAAAATAACGTAATGTCCCATATTTATAGTTTGTATTAATGTCCTGATTCTATTGTTTTAGATAGTATGATAATCTTGTACATTTTTGAAAAAGCCTACTATGTTAGGCGAAACGTAAAATAGAGAGAACAAAGTTGGAAGAAGGCGTTTTTATTTTTACATAAACCTAAACCCAAGAAAATTGAAGTAAAATATATATAAATAAATGGTTTAAGAAACTACCAAAAATTATTTAAGTTGCAAAGGGGATTATTTTGCATCGTTCCATCAAACATGGCATTTTTACAAGGAATACGAATTAATTACGGAGCAGAGCACGCCGAGAAACTAAAGACATTGTCCAAAGCATACACAATGTTAGCAAAACAAAAAAATCGTAGGATATTTCTATTAAGATGTAAACATGCTAATGTAACACCAAAATTTCTGAAGTTCAATACAAATCACATCAAATTCACAGGTACGTACCTCGATAATAAATTTCAATACTTAATTAATAGTACGAAAGGCAAAATATTAAATTTAACTATAACAGAAGCTACAAATACAATAAATAAAATTACAAATCAAATTCAACAACTAATCTTGGATATTGAAAGCAGTTTACCAAAATATATTCTTGATGAGTTCATTTCTTTTGAAAAAGTTAAAAGTGAAAAATTATTTAATTTCATAAAAACCAAAAATAAAACAAAATTTTTGAAATTAACCTCAAACATTAACACTATCGATAATTCAAAAAGCAAAAACTGGTTACACAATTTGTCTGATACAGATATTCCTGAACAAGTCGCGGAAGTTCTTGCGCTTGGAGACAAATTTTCTTTGCCTATCTCAAAAGAAATCGAATTACCAGTAACAGAATATATTGCTTGTGTAGAGTCCGCCATTCACAACAAACCAAATGAAGTTAAGGACACTATTCGTTCCAGTGTAGTAAACGTATTAACAAATCACAAAATCAAAATTCGACATAAAAAAACAAAAAACAACATTTTTCAAAAGAGAGTACAAAAACAGCTAAGAACTACTAAAGAATTTATCAAACATAATCCACAAATTACCATTCTCAATCCAGATAAATCTAATAAAACGGTAATCATGAACACTACTGATTACAATTCTAAAATGGAAAACTTACTAAAAGATACGGCAACTTATAAAAAATTACGAAACGATCCGACCAATGTTTTTCAAGTAAAAAATAATACCTTTATAAAAAAAATGCTAAACAAAAAACAAATTTCAGAAACGGAAGCCAAAATGTTAACTGTACATAATACTGTGGCCCCCAAAATTTACGGGCTTCCTAAACTACACAAAACCGGCATACCCTTGAGACCAATCGTATCAAGTTTACAATCCCCATTCTATAAACTGTCAAAATACTTATGTAATTGCCTGTCTAAAATCACCGGCAAAAATGACTTTTATATTAAAGATTCGTTTACTTTTAAAGAGTTTATAGACAACACACATATACCAAAAGACTCTAAATTAGTATCATTAGACGTTATCTCTTTATATACAAACATCCCTATAGAATTAGTAGCAGATATTTTAAAAGAAAAGTGGGATTCTCTTAAAGAACAAACATCCCTTAGTCTTGAATATTTCGTAGAAGCAATAAATCTTACGTTAACGAACAATTATTTCCAATTTCATGACCAATTTTTTCTACAACTGGATGGATGCGCCATGGGCTCCCCAATTTCCTCAACAGTTGCCCAACTAGTCATGGAATACTTAGAAGAGAAAGTTCTGTCAAATATAGGGTCACCAATCGTATTTTTTAAAAGATATGTCGATGATTGTCTGATGGCAATTCCAGAAAATGAGATTAATAACGTTTTAAACACTTTTAACAGTTTTCATCACAAACTTCAATTTACTGCCGAAGTCGAAAACAGCAATACAATTAACTTCTTAGATCTTTCTATTATTCGAGACAGTAAAAAAGGCACCCTTAAGACCAAGTGGTATACTAAAGATACATGGTCTGGTCGATATTTAAATTTCAATTCAAACCACCCGAAAAATCAAAAGAATAGCGTCATTATAGGCCTTACCGACAGAGCTCTCACTTTAACGTCACCGGAGTATCGCTCTGAAACATTAAATAAAGTAAGAACAATTCTAAAAGACAATGGCTTCCCTGAAAAACATTCTAATAAAATCATTAAACAACGAGTTTTTCGACTATACAACAAGAAAAGAAGCGAAAAAATACAAACTAATGACAATAAAACCTACGTTGCAATGCCATACACAAATGGATTATCAGAAAAACTTAAGTATATTTTAGCAAAGCAAGACATCATTGTTTGCCATAAATCCCACAATCGTTTATCCCATCTTTTTACTCCTTTAAAAAGCAAAGTACCCAATAAAAAAAGGTCCAACATCGTTTACTCAATACCCTGCCTAAACTGCCCAAAAAAATATATAGGAATGACCACCCAGTACTTAGATAGCAGACTGAATGGGCATAAATACACTAAAAATGCTTCAACCGCTCTACACAAACATGAAAAGAATGAAAGACATGAATTTAACTTTTCTGATACGAAAATCTTAACGCAAGAACCCAATTACCGCAAGCTACAAATAAAGGAAATGATACACATCAAAAAAGAAAAATTTTCTGTTAACGACAAACAAGACATCCATAATTTAAGTCAAGTATATTATAATCTATTAACTTAAAAGTAAAAATATCACACTGTATTCATTCTCGTCTGCCTATGTATATATATTTTAACACTTTTTCTATACCATAAAACAACAAGTAAAACCAATAAATTAAAAAAACTTCTTAACTGGGTTATTCATACAATAACATCCAGATGAATGAAGCCTACCTAAAATCGATCGAGGTATGTAACCAAAGTGAATTTCTGTTTTATTTATTTTTGTACCAATTTTTGTCCAATATACATTGTCGAAGTGATTATATATATATATATAAAAAAAATAACGTAATGTCCCATATTTATAGTTTGTATTAATGTCCTGATTCTATTGTTTTAGATAGTATGATAATCTTGTACATTTTTGAAAAAGCCTACTATGTTAGGCGAAACGTAAAATAGAGAGAACAAAGTTGGAAGAAGGCGTTTTTATTTTTACATAAACCTAAACCCAAGAAAATTGAAGTAAAATATATATAAATAAATGGTTTAAGAAACTACCAAAAATTATATATATTTATATATATATATATATATATATATATATATCTGTATATGTATAGTACGTAGAGATTATCGGATAAAAATACGTGTTCTTTGATAGGTCTGGGAGACTGTTCGTCAAAATCTCATTTGGCATTCTCAATGCTTACTGATTAGCTTTCGTTGGCGAACTGTGAGATTTTAAAGCATTGGCAGATATTTATATGATTTCGCGGCCGTAGGTTGTATCGCAGCACTGTGCTCCAGTTTGCGGTAGCCTGTTTTTTTTTTTGTTGACCCTGGGTGTCTATTTGCCTGACCTTTCTTTTAGGTATTTCCATGCAGAGGGTACATTTGTTGTCACATTTCTTTTATTTAAACAACAAGGAACACTAAGCAAATAAGATGAGTCTACACATATCCTCTGCGAGGAAATACCTACTTAAAGATTTTAATGTCGACTGTGTGGCGGGAAACTATATAAATATCAGCCAATCCCCTACAATGTCTCAAATTATCGACGAAAGCTAATCAGTAGACACTGAAAATCCCGAATGGTATTTTGGCATATATATATATATATATATATATATATATATATATATATATATATAAAATATATAAATATATGTATATAAATAAATATATATATATATATATATATATATTTGTTTTTATATATCATACAGATTCTTTTTTAATAGCGTTTAAAGACTCTGACCCAAATATATTTTTTCATTTTCTAAAAAAATCCAAGGATGGTTGTTGATCTCTTTGAAATATAGTTGTTGTTTTCATGATCGAAAAACTGATATACTTTGAATACAGAGTTTTTAACAGATTTTCCGTTTCGAGCTTTAACCTATACAGAAGAGGGGTCTTTGTTTGAAACAATGTATTAAAATCATTTAGGAGGCCTAGAACATAGGATATAAATTCTATGTATATGCTAGTATGTGCTTCTCATTGTTGCAAGCATGTCTGCAGTGGTCTTTGAGGGGTTACTGAAAACCTGATGACTGTCTGTTTCTACAGCATCAAATTGTTCTAAGACACTATCTATACAATACTAGTATTAGACAATAACTAATATAAATCCGGAAAAATCCTAAAAATCTTTAAGTAAGTCTTGTCAGCCACTACTTTTGTTAAAATGAGTACCTAAATTTCGTAAAAGATCATCTATGGACTTAGGCAATTTCAAGCAAGCTTTAGATGATGCTAAATGACATAGGTGGCATTCACATTTAAAGCAATAAATCAAAGGAATATAATTTTTTATCGAGATACTATGGACTTATTTTCGCCAAACATAACGTTACAAGTATCTAACGAAAAACCTATTAAATTTCACATTAGTAATTTTTTTTTAGTGAAAACCTCTTTTAGTGTAATATAAAGTGTTACTGCATTTCCTGTTAGGTGGTGTTGCTTAGCAAATTTTTTTCTCAAACCTTCTTTTAAAAAAGACGTTGCTTTTGTTCTTTTCAAACTTATTTTTCAAGCAATATTTGAATCAGAAAAATTGCTCGAACATAATATTGCTAAGGTATTCATTAAGCAAAATGGAAAGTTATTAACTGCCAACAGTCCACATAATTTAAGTTCGGCTCTTTTAGTTGAATTATTCGCGTTTACATTTAAATTCGATTTTACTTGCTTTAAATTGTTATGGTGTTTTTCCGACGACTGATGTTGACAGAGGTCATTTTTATGGCCAATTAAAGAAACATTACATGCCTTGCAATATGCATATTCATTTTGACTGACACTGCGAGTAGTTTCTTGCTTTGGATTTAATAACTATTTGTTGTAAAATTTATAGAATCGTTTTTCTTTATTATCAGATCTAAGTTTTTTTTTCAGTTGAACCACTTTCTTAACTGTCCTTGTCCTAAAAAATATGAAATGTTAAAGCCCTAACTTTTTCAGTATTTATTATGATACCTAACTTACACCATCAACCTTTTTTATCTTAGATTTGTTACTGAATTTTTTGTGGGAACATCATTATTCTTTGCTAGTAAACAATTACCGGTGAACCTTGGATCATCTTTAACAGGGTGTTCTTTAGTAGATCCAACCATAAAGTTAGCTATTTTTTACTAATTTAATGTAGCGAATTTTCGTCAAAGCTATTTTTTTCTAACAATTTTATTCGGCCAAACTATGTATGAAACTTATTGATCTTAATCTATTCCTTACACTTTAAGCTTTGATTTGAGTTAAAAAATAGTAATTTTTTAGCTTATTCTGGCATTTTTCGCAATCAAATTCAGTTTGTTTGTGTTATCTCATACTTTCAGTTATTAACTTTGTAATGCATTTAGTACTTAACAAATATTTTACGAGGCATTAGAATTAGTATTGTCCATGTATTAGAATTTTGCGTTTATTGGTAAATAAATAAATTTACACTTACACTACACAACGGTTCATAACAAACATTGTAAGGGATATATGAAGACATTTTTAAAATTTGCGTTCGAATAGTCATTTTGAACTCCATTTTTGCGTTTTTACCTAAAATTTCGCATTATTTGACATATAAATGTAAATTTTTATGTTAAAGTATAGAAGAGTTTGTTAAAAACATTTTTAAAATATTATAATGTAAATTATCAATTTATATATAAACTTTTATCACAGTTTAAGAAAGGAACAGTTCTCTCACTCGTTCGTTGTGCTCCCCCAAGGCAGCTTTTTTGCGACCGGTCGTGAATCACGGCGAACACCTGCAGCTAACAGCTAAATGCGAGGTATACGAGGCCGCGCGTTATTTTATCGCATTGAATACGTCTACGAGGAACGATCAATAACTGTATTAGTTACTTTAGGTATTCATATTAATATTTAGAGAATTAGATATTCAACTTAATAAAAGATTAACTTATGGATTAAATTTCATAAGTATTAACAACAAATGTAAAATAAAAATGTATTAATTATATTTGCGAAATGATGCAAAGAACTTGTAACAATTAGTTTATTCTAATTTAAATTACAAAAATTATTCAAAAACTTTCTTCCAAGTTCTTAGAAATAGAAAATAGGAATACATGTTCCGTAAAAAAAGCAATATCCTAATAGCATAACACTTAAATGGCTAATCTAATAGGTGGTGTAACGGGAACTGGGTCTCGTTTGGCGCCGGTATCAGATGTTTAAATTCCAAAGGGATGATTGCTCACATATACGTAGAAACTAGATTATTTCCAACAAAAATCAATGTTTTTAAAAAAATTGAAGTTATCCACAAGAGTAAACTGGTCTGCATTTAATAAGCCAAACCAAGAGCAAGTGTCTTCTTCTTTTCTCAAGACCGTCTCCACACTCTAGGTATCATCTTAAATTCTCCAGAAATTATAATCTAATAAGATCTGAAAAGCCTTGCGCCATAAATACTAGGAAATAAATATGTCAGTACCCACGCAGCTTACAGTTCAGATTATATTTAACTCTATATAACTACCAAATAAATATTTTCTAAATGCCTTAAATGGATTCACGATAACTTTATCGCAGTTGTGAGTCGGTAACTTTATAGGTGTCTTAATATGAGTCAAAAACACTACAAGAGCCATTGATCAAATGCAAGGGTTTTAACGCTCACTCACGTAAAACCAAACCACAAAACTGTTAAGCATTTATATTAAATAAGTTTTATATGAAGGCCCTATTGTTGCCATTAATTCACTTTATCAAACAGTTTGCTCCTAACAACTATATTAAAAGATTTTAGTTTTAATATTAACATCAAATAGTCAGTGCTATAAACATAAATTAAAATGTTTTATTTATAAAGCCTTCTTAAAACTTTTTTTTTGTGAATAAATAGTGATTGATGCAGGACAGTAAGGAAACTTACTATTCCATAGTACAAAAACGGATTTTCGTGAAAATAAGTGATGAAATACGATTTAAATGGTTACTTTAAATATAAGAAGCTAGGTAAATATCTTAAAATAAGGATTAGACAATTTACAACCCAAGTCACCGTCCCAACAATGTAGCAAAAAGTTGCATCGGCCACTCAAGAGAAGAAACCTTTCCTCGTTAAGCTGAGGTGTAAGAAATTTTTTTTATTTTTCAAATAAACTACTCTTAATTTTGGCGATAGGTAAATAAACAAAAAAATCCGTGAATTTCTTTTACCCGGAACTTCCTTCGTTATGAGTAGTCCCTTTTATTAGGAATAGTGAAGTGTGAACCAATTTAGTTCATTATATAGTTATTTAGGAACACATATGTACTGTCATTTCAAACATTTTTATTGGGCGCCATTTTGTTCCAATATATTGGATCCCTACCAATATTTTACCTTCTAAACTAATATTTTAGCACATAATTTAAAGTGAATTCAATAAGTAGTTTTTAGATTGACAAACCGAGATTTTGTTACATTTAATTTTTCTTCAAAATTTACAGTCAATTGAATAAGAAGATTTTTTAACGTTAATTTTTTTAACATGTTATTTGGCCACCATCTCGTTTCGCTGTCTTGAATACGTAACTCAACTTTACCAGCTTATCTCTATATCACTCTTATTGCTTGCACAAAATTTGAAATTAACCTAATAGGTAGTTTTTTTTAAATATTTTATTAGACCGCCATTTTGTTTTGCTATCTTATATTGATACCAAAATGTTACCGGTTTATTCTTACGTAACATTTGATTTTTTTGCAAAATTTGGGGTAAAGTGGATAATTCGTTTTTCTAGTAATAATTTTTTAACGTTTCACTAGTTTGCCATCTTGTTCCAGCATATTGGATTTTTACCAAAATCTTACCAGGCCATCCCCATATGTCCCTTAATTTTTGTGCAAAATTTGAAGTCAATCTTATGAGTAGTTTATAAGCTATGACACAAGCTGACAGACAGACAGACAAACCGAAAGGTGGACCGACGGAATGGATAAAACATTTTTTTTTGGCATCTAGGGACCTGTTAGGGTAATTTTTTCAGATTACAAATATTTTATTTGGCCGCCATCTTGAAATAGTACCACAGTTTTACGAGTTCATTTCTATACTACAATTAGTTAGGGCACACAATTTGAAATCAGTTCATTATGTAATTTATTCAGAATTTCTAAATATTTTATTAAGCCGCCATAATTTTTTTATCGTTTCATTAAGCCACCGTCTTGTTCCGGCATAATGGATTTTCATCAAAATATTACCAGATCATCTCCATATGACCCTTAATTTTTGACTAAAATGAAATCTATCTGATGAGCAGTTTTTAAGCTATGCCGTGAACTGACAAACAGAGAGACAAACAGACAGACGGACCTACGGAATTTATAAAACCTATTTTTTGGCATCTAGGGACGCTAAAATGCGGAGATATGTAAATCCTGAGAGGGCGATTTTTCAGATTACAAACATTTTATTTGGCCGCCATTTTGTTCCGCCATCTTTAATTAATACCACAGTTTTACTAGTTCACCTCTATACTACAATTAGTTATATTTAAAATCAGTTCATTGGGTAGTTTTTTCAGGCTGAATTTCTAAATATTTTATTATGCCGCCATTTTGTTTCGCCATCTTGTATTCGTACCAAAATTTTAACATAATACTTGATTTTTGTGCAAAATTTGACATAAATTGGATAAGCACTTTCTGGGTAATAATTTTTGTTAACATTTCACTAGGCCGCCATTTTGTTTTGCCCTAATTGATTTTTACCAAAATGTTACCAGGTCATCCACATACGACCCTTAATTTTTGACCAAAATTTGAAGTCAATTGGGTAAGTAGTTTTTTAGCTATGCCGCGAACAGACAGTCCGACAGACCGACAGACAGACCGACGGAATCGAGAAAACATGTTTTTCCATGTTTTTCGTCATCTAAAGACCCTGAAACGTAAACATCTGAAAAAATCTCGGAATTCACGAATACATTACTTCTCTTTTACGAAGTAAGAATTTTGATATTTAAAAGAACTGAAATTGAACACAATCGGTTCATGCTAGGCTAGATAGGAGTCATTTATAATTTTGAAGGCTGAATGTAAATTTTTAGAGCAAAACTAGTAATGGTATATTATCAACATACAAAATTTGAGAAAAATCGTTGTTATGCCCATTTTACCAAAATTAAGTTCTTGGCCAAATTCAGTAATAAAAATTAATAATAAACAACTTTTTAAAAGTTCTTTATACATACCTTGCTAGATCTTGAGGAATTCGAAAAGATGACTGAGTAGCTTGAGAAGCCATTTCCAAAACTATCTCCAAATAGTTACATTTATCCGCACTCTTGTTCCAAATTCTATATTTTTGCTCACCGCGTACAACGCTCCGTAAACAAGTAGGTTTAACATCTTGAGACACCGCGCACCTAACCACTGCGAAGTGACCTGCCGACTGACCGCTAGAAGCGGCAGTTCTTAAGTGCGGGAGGCGCGTCGGCAAGAGGGAAATTAATTGCTCAATAGCTAAGTGCTTGGATTATTTAGAATATATATAGACCCTGCTTCTATGTTACAATAATTCGTATATCATTGTATAGTTTAGAAATGGTGGCGGCATACGTTGACGAATTTCTTGTACTATTTTCTTTCTCCACAGTGCACAGTGGTTCTCTGTCTATACTAAGTGAAATCATAACTATAGAAGTTTTATATAATGTGCGGTTTTTCTTAAAACAGGTTTAATGCGATATAAAAATATACTAAAAACAAAAAACAGGTATTTTTGAACTACAATAATTAAATACACTTAATAATACACCAATGCAGTTTTCATTTTTTTTAATTAAAAATTAATATGGATATAGATCGCTTCACACAAATAGTTTTAAAATTTTCATCTATGAAACATTTAGTATTATTCGATCATGCTTTAACAAGATGCAAAACCAGTTCAGACTTCTTCGATCAAGGTAATTTAAATGTTTTTAACATCCTTATTAAAAGAGAATATTTTCAAGAAGCTACTAAAGTTTTCATAAAGCCAAATGCAAATTATCAACAGATTTTAGATGCTTCTGTCCTTATGGTACTAAATCTGTATGAGACATCGAAATTATGGGGATCAAATTTATATGCATTTCGATATCAATTTTGCAAGCAAGTGAAAACAATCGATTTAAATTCACTACCACTATCACAAGAAAGCATACCAGAACATGGGTTACGAGTTGCCATTATATAAATATATAAATCCTACTAATAAATATGGTTGGAGAAAATGAGGTGAAGTTTTAGAGCCTGTTTTTTCAAATGCAGTGTTAATTCCTGAAGACATTAAAAAAAAATTAATTGCGGATGAAAAATTGCATGTAAAAAGAGATGTGGTTGTGAAGTCCTAAAACTTAAATGCTATAAATTGTGCAAATTATGTAAAGACAGCACCTGCAGTAATAACAAGGTACAAATCACAGATAAAATTTAAAACACTCCTGGTTCAACTTATTGGAATACCTGTGGCAGCTAGACGACGTGGAGTTAATTCTACAAGATCTAAATGATGATGAGGATGATAACGTAAGCTTTCATGAAAATAGTCATGATGACATTGACGATGGTATAATGAGTTCGCCAAGAAAACGAATTAGAATTTTGTAAAATTTTAAGAGTAATAAAAATGACTGATTTGAAATTGAAAATATTTACTATTTTACCTATTCCTGACTTCTTCCAAATATTTTAATTTTTTGACCTTATACATTATCATCATACAAAACACAATTCGAAAAAATTTGCATAAAATAATTGTATACCTAGTGCAAAAAATTTAGAATGAAATTTATTTCTAAAATCCCATAAAATTAAAAAAAAAGTACTAAAATACCAAAAAAATTAACTTCTTTTTCACAAGTAAGAAAATTTTACGTAAATTGAGTTAAAAATGATTATTTGTCAGGCCCAAGTTAGGAAAATGGCTTCTTAAATCCCTAAAAATGTTTGTAATAAATTATTCTATACTTTATAATAAATATATATATATAAACTAAAATACTATAGCATTCGAAAAAAATTCATTTATTTATCAAATAGCGCTTAAAGTCAAGACTGCCCGGATCCAAACTTAAAAATTGGCTCCTCAAATCCCTTAAAATGTGTATTACTGTTTTATAAGTTTAAATGAGAATTATAGTACCACAAAAACTAAAAAAAAAAAGTATTTATTTACCAATAAACGCAAACTTTTAATAAAAGAAGAACGGAGAATAAAGTAAAAATAATAGCAAAACTAACTCCAAAATCCCTTGAAGCATCTATTTTTAAGTGCCATACAAATTACAAATAAAGTTAATTAGCGACAGTATGAGAAAACACAAAAAAGAAAGAATTTGATTTGAAAAAATGTGAAAATTTTACGCAAAATAGGGTAAAAATTAACTAAAAATTACGATTTTGTAAGCCCAAATCGTTGAAATGTTTTCCTAAACCCCTTAAAATATTGATTATGTTCTGTTTTATACATTCATAGCGATATCTGCAATTTTAAGAGAGAATTTACGTAAAAATGCAAAAACTGAGCTTAAGATCGAGATTTCTAGGGCGTAAATCGTCAAAATGAATTCTGTAGGGGCTCAAACAAAAAAGAAAAGGAACAAACTTAGACTAATAAGTTTCATAAATGGTCACTAAATTGGTAAAAATGACTAATTTTATGGCTGGATCCACTAAAATATATTCTATTAAAGATGTTCCAATAGTTTATAGGTCAAAAAAAAAATTAATAACAAAAACACTAATTTTTTTTTTAATAAAGTTGTTTTTTAAGGAATACAGAAAAACGGAAAATAGTCCATTTCGCGAGTTTAAATAGGTCAAATTTCATTCAAAAAAGTTTAAAATCTGCGTTTTTATGTCCTTATTCGAAATTCGTTAGCCGATTTTAATTTGCATATATACAACCTAAAATAGGTGCAGAAATCGTTAAAAAACGTAAAAAATGCCTATAATCGCCATTTTTGAGTATGTTGCTCCATCTCTCGAGCTAGTGTAAAATAGGACTCTTAATATACATCCCAAAATCTAACGATCCAAAAAAATTACCTTTAAATTAATAAATAACATTATTTTATTTTTTGCCTCCGATCAAATTTAATGAATATGATTTTGCAAATCCTTATCAAAAAAATTCGTAAATTCACTTTTACCCGCAATTTCCCTCATATAAAATTCCGCTACTTAAAATACAGTCTATATATGCAGATTATTATTTGGTAATATTTTTTTTATTTTAATTTATATATTATTATTATTATTATTTATTTATTTTTTATAAAATTAGAGAAAAGGTCTACAAAAAATAAATTAAGTCCTTAGAGAAGCTATTTTATCAAATATTTAAACATTTTATTAGTTTATCGCTGTTTAATACTTGATTTTTTTGCAAAATTTCGAGTTAATTGGAGAAGTAGTTTTTTAATATTGAAATTTTTAACATTTTATAAAGCCGCCATTTTGTTCTATCATTATGGATTGGCACAAAAATTTTACCAATTTGTCCCTATATTACACTTTATTTCTGAGCATTTTTTTTGCATTTGTGATGTCGCCGTTTTGTACCGCCAAACTGGATTCTTACAAAAAATCTAACCATTTCATCCCTATATTTATTTTAACCGAAATTAGAAGTCAATCGGAAAAGTAATTTTGAAGCAATGCCGCGTACACACAGAACTGAGATTGACCGACTACCAGACCGACAGATAGTCCATAGGGGCCCTAAAACGCAAAGATCTGGACGAATATTGGAGAGTGATTTTTTTTTCCTGAATTAAATCAAGAAAGGAAACACTTAAGAATTATAATGAGTCAGCGACGTATATCACAGACTTCTTTGTGATATACGTGATGATGAGGAGTTAAATGATATTGACATGTTTCATTCCCATTTCTCTATATACACCTAGCGAGCCTAATGCAATATCCCACAATTATTTAATCGGCTTTTCAGATAGATTTATTAAAACTGAGAAAGTTAAATTGTCGTCACTGGAATTCGAACCTAAGTCAACGCAATTTAACTTTATTCAGTTTTATGTTAGTGGATTATTACCATATTATAGTCCAGTCTACAAACTGGGGAGGGTGTTAAAGACGAAATGAACTTATTCATTATAAATAGTCCTTAAGATCTATGTATCTCGTATCCGAATGCTTCGTCGAGATACAGCAATTTCAACAGGACTCCGAAGCAGATATCTGTATATTAATATCAAGCCATTACTGCTGTATTTTAAAAACCTTGACAACAATAATCATTTCAGACAAATTTATTGTACTTTAAAAAATTAATCTTGTCTCAGTCTTCTATGTCGACGAGGCATTCAGATGGTAGTTCCTTTCCCTTTTAACAGCCTCCCCGGTTTATAGCCGCCGAAGGCTGCAATACCGTAATAATCCACCAATATAAACTTGGATAAGTTAAATTGTCGTAGGTGGTTGTTGAGTTCCCAAGCTTCGTCGCTCAGTGGTCAAAACGTTCACTTAAAAAGTAATAGTTCTAATGCTAGCGAAGACAGTTTAACGTTTACGAATACGTCTGAAATGTAAATTACCAATTTGGAAAATTTATACTAATACAATACAGGCAATCAAAAAGCAACTAAAATATATCGATATCTGTTGTATCTACAGAGTTTATAGGTATTACCAGTTTGGTGCTCTGGTATTACTATGTGTTTTGTTAATCGGGGATAAAAAGGGCACACGTAATTATAAGTGTGATTTTTGTTTAGAAGCTTAGAATAAATATACTCACCTTACGTTTATTCGCAATAGTTTACATATTTGTATTTGTTTATAAAAGGGTTTTGATTTTTATTGTGAATGCTCACAATTATCCAACTCATGCGCATAACTGTCCGCAAGGTTGGATAGTCATGCCATGCAGTCCTAATTTTAGTAAGAAAAACATAGCTAACATTAATATTTTCAGGTAAAAATATCTCTGTATGCACAGATTTAGCAAGAGAAAGATTGTACCAGCAGAATACGACATTCATTCTTCCACCATTTGATCAAGTTGCCTATTATTATGATTTTGGAAATCAAATTTTAACCAATAGTTCCTCTTGGGCATACGCTCAAGTCATGGATCTTGTCGCTCTCCATGTAAGAGTAAATGCGTGCGCAGATGAAGAATGTGCTGATGCGCTGCAAACAGAATCAATTAATTTCTTCCAAACAGCATCAGACAACATCTATGGTTCTATTGATGTTGCTTACAATTACGTTATTGTTGAACTAGAGGGATATCTCGCCGATATTTCCTTCGACAGTGCATCTTACATTGCTACTTATGGACCGAAGTTAGCAGATCTTAGGATTTGTATTTCATATGTAAATTAGATTAAATAAAATTATGTTTTAGCTAGCACACCAAGACTTTATTGTTTGCGAACGGAAGCTCCATATGTTTGCAATAAGGCATACATTTACATTTTTTTTGTCCCAGGTCGAGAAAGTGGCTAAAATGGAGTTCCAAAAAAATTACCCATTTTCACTTTAAAACTTTTATGAACTGAAAATCGTCGAGTTACCTTGACAGAACCAGATTAAAGCGTGGGTAAAGCCACTGTCAGAATTAAATGAGTATATATTTAGATAAATTAAAGGATATTGCTCACCTAACATAGCGTTCTGGCACTCCACCGATTTTTTTTTAATTTTGATATGTTATACCTGCGTTAATTAGAAGTAACTTTTAAATGGGACACAGCTTTATACTGCTACAGGATGGCCCACAAAATGGGTCCGAAACATGTGATGTACTTAGTTGATAGCAAATTATGATTTTATTTTATTGATTTTTGGTCTTCTACATGAATAACGAGACTCCTTAAAAATTGGTTAATACACGGAGGCACCAAATATTTCCTTTAACAGAAACATTATAACCTATTAATGTTTACCAATTATAATTATTCACTTAACGGATTAACTATGGTAAATATTTTTCTAAATTCACATTTTCTTAATTATCACATCCTGTATAGTATATATATAAAATTTTTATCCTCCTAGTTTTTTGACAAATGCAAGGCCGGGATTTTTTGACACTTTTCTAAATTTTGTTTGATTTTATGGTAGTATATTATGTTTAATATAGGGAGTGGAATATAGTAAATACGAATTCAATTATTACACTCTCCGGATAAGTAGTAAAGCATATATTATATTATACAAGGGCAGTAGGTATGTATAGGACATTTTTGTTAATTATTGGCCTTTACATACGGGTCTAATAGTACTTAATACGGATTTTGTTTATACTGGGCGAATAAGTATTAATAAAGCATATATTATGTTATACAGGGGATAGTCGTATCAGTGGTGGCTCATGGTGAATTATATTGAGAAGTCAATAACAAATTTAAAAATAGGCATACTTAAAATAAAAACAAATATCTTATCTTTAAATTGAGCTTTAAATTCTCTTGAAGTTCGGGTCTACTCTTCATTCTTTAGAATTGGAAAAATGCTGAATAAAACGTTGGTTAAAATTGCACGCACATTCCTTTTATGGCCCAACTCCTCAACAAAACTTATAAGCCCTCGAAAAACCCCTGGATTTTCAGACAAAGCCGTTTCGTCATGGCCACGTAGCGCCAGCTCGAATGCCCCACAAAATTTTACACAATCTATAAATTTGTTTAAAATATAACGATTTTTGGATACATTTTCATTAAAATTTCTAAGGGATTTTCTATAAGCTGTGTCTAGCTGAGTACGAATATCAACCTTCCGACCGTAGCATATGTGATCTGCAGAAAACGCATGTCTTTTTATTTTTTCTTTTAAGTGTTTTAGGTCTGTAACACCGGTTTTGCACTATAATGAGTCCGACGAGTCCTTAGAAAACAACAAACAAACATAACAGTAAAATGAGTTAAAGACCACATATCCAGTTAGCTAAATCGTACATACTTTTGCAAAAGTTTCGATGAACCTCTTCATTTTTGTCTTTACTAGTTTGTTGCATACTTTCTGACAAATTGCGACCACTTACCTTGAATTCGGTTATTTTCTCAAAATTAAGTTCGTTAGCACTCTTTAGTTGTTTAATTTTTTGCACTACCGACATTCTATTTCATCTACTTTCACAATTCAAACATAGACCACCTTGAAATTGGTTATTTTTGCAAAATTAAGTTCGTAAGCAATTTTTAGTTATTTATTTTATTGCACCAGTCACTACCAACATTTTATTTCCTGTATATTTCCAACTTATACGTGGATCACAAAAATAAAAAAAATATATTACAAAAAACCGTATATAAGTCAATTTTCATCGATTAAAAACGTCCGGAACAATATCGAGGTCGAATATCGCCTGAGCGACTTCTGAACAACTGAACTTCCGCCCGACGTCATGCCACGACCGATCGATCGAATTATGAGAAGAGACCGGCTGATGACCTAAATCGCGATTTCATATTCCATTTGCGATCACGTTTGGCTGCCGCTCGGTAGCTGTGAAATCTTCGGGTACTTTCGTCAAGCTTTAAGCAATTCGGACTGCCTAGCCTAGCTTAGTATAGCGTATTTTATTATGCCTAAGGAACGCAACGAGACCATTCGAACCGCCGCGCGCGGCTAATAGTGTAGCGTATTTAACTTTTCCCAAGGTTCGCGTTTTATTAAAACTATTAGGAGGGACGGTCAAGCGAATAATTTATTTTCTGAAATATTTTTGGAGGGTCATTGACCAAATGACCCTATGGAAGAGCCGCCACTGAGTCGTATAAATAGGATTGTAATCGTAAAAAATTTCGAAAAGTATAAGTTGTATTTTCTCGATATTTTATTATATATATTATATGTTTGCACAGGGTGGTCCAACAGTGCATTCAACTCCAATAGCTCGGTTATTGCGGGAATTAGAAAAAAACTGTATACGAAAGCTATAGGGACTGCCGAGAGCTACACTCTAAAATTATTTTCGATTACACAAGGTTGGCGATAAGTTTGCCACAAACTAAACCTAATTTTTTTTAAATGGAACACTCTGTATATTGTTTTATTTTCTCTTGTTGGCCATTCACTCAATATAGGGTTTGTGGGGTCTATACAGGGTCATTCAACATTTATGGTCACTTTTAATGCGTTAATAAACCATTATAGCACGGAAAAACCGCCAAATGTGGTCTTCTTTCAACTGCGGTATTGTTCTTTAGCATTCCTTAATAACGGTATACATTCTAAATAAAAATCCGCGATGCAAATGTTCTCGATTAATTTAAATGGAACGCCCTGTATATTATTATATTTTCAGAATCATCCCTATTTGGCCATTCACCTAAGATATGGGTATGTGGGGTCTATAAAGAGTCGTTCGAGACTTATGGCCACTTTTCGAAAATATTAGAGCTGGATATCTCAATTTATTACGGCAAAGTATTCTCTATTCTTTTAAAATTTGTTCATACCAGCATGGATGGGTCGAAAAATTTAAAACTTCAAAAAATAAAAATTATCACTAATAAAAAATATTTAATCCAAATATTTCACAAATACAAATGATAATATTACAATGATCTATGTAATTTATGTGTTAGGATCAAGTGAAAGGAATTGTCTGTTAGAGATAAGAAGATATCACGAAAAGTATCCTGACAAACACGAGAAGCGCTTTTGAAAGAATATACAACGGTTTGAAATGTAGAATACACGAAAACTGATCGAGTTTAAAACAAACTAGTTAGGACAGCTAGAACTTAGCTAGAACAATTTAACAGCTGGTTGTTAAGTTGTCCACCCTAGAGTAATTAGAATGTAAAAATAATAATCAAAAATCGTATAAAACAGCAACAACTACTTAATTAGATGTTTGAAATGACCACCGTTTTGTTCGACACAAATATGTAAACGAGTTTCAAAAGATACGCTAACTTCTCTTAATGTGTTAATATTAATATTATTAAATACACTTTCCTTCATATTTTCATTTGTAGTCGGAGGTGTGTTCTAGACTAAATGTTTAACAAAGCCACAAAGAAAAAGGTCCATTTTTGTCAAGTCGGGATCTAGGTGGCCAAATATCGGTCCTCCTCTTATCCAGTGTTCTTGAAGTTATTCATTAGGAAATGCATGAATGTCAGCCGTATGGTGAACTGGGGCACCGTCATGCGTGAATCATATTTGATCACGGACGTTAAGGGATTTGGTATAATAGTGTTCTAAAATCTTCCCTCAAAAACTGAACATATCGGTATGCAGTAAGCCTTTCTTCAAAAAAATGCGAACCGATGACAAAATTTTCAACAATTCCACCCTAGACGATAAAAGACCACCTAATTTGACTAGTTTCAGTAACGTAGTAATGAAAATCTCTCTGAATTTGTTATTATGCCCAGTGACAAAAATCTAGTCGCCTGTGATAATCATCCTCATACAATACATCTGTTTCCCTTGCAATTCTTTTTGGGCCAATATGTAGTCTTCTATAACTTTTAAGTTTACCGCTAGCTTGTTCTCCTCATTTAAAACAGGTTTGGCTCGATCAGTTTTCATGTATTCTACATAATTTCCCATCTCATCAAACCGTTGCATAAGCCTTTCAAAAGCGTTTCTGTGTGGTTGTCTTCTATCAGGATACTTTTCGTGATATTTTTGTCGCTAACAAACAATTCTATTCACTTGCTTCTAACACGTAAATCATATCGATCATTTCTTGTCTATTAAAATGTATCTTTACATCTTACATTAGAAATAGTTTGTACATAGTTTTAGTTTAATTTCATTTGTAAAAATAGGGCCGACTAGGTTTTTGTCACTGAGCACAACAACAATTTCGAAGAGAGCAAAGATTTGCTTACTTTTTTCTGTTATTAACTGACGAAGGAACATTTCATAAAAATACAAATCTCAATAGAATAATTTTTATTATAATGTTATGAAAAATCCCATTTCACTTGCACAACTAGTCAAAATAGGTGGTCTCTTAAAATCTCTGAAAATATAATAATATACAGGGTCTTCCCTTTAAATTATTCGAGAAAATTTGCATCCGGGATATTTATTTACACTGTATACCATTATTAAAGAATACTATAGAAAAATACGCAGGTAAAAGAAGACCACATTTGAAAGTTTTTACCATACTAAAATGATTTATGCTAACGCATTTGAAAAAATACAGGGCATCAAATGTACCTCTGATATTTTCGCAAAGTGGCCATAAATCTTGAACGACTCTGTATAGACCCCACAAACCCTATTTTGGGTGAATGGTCAAAAAGGGAAAATTAACCCTGTATAATTTCCGCTTGCAACTCTCAGCGGTCCCTACAATTTTCGTATAGATTTTGTATCTAATTCCTACAATAACGTAGCTATTGGAATACCCTGTATGTAAATAAAAGGACCAACAATATTCGTTTCAAATTCGCACCAAAAACAGACTAGGCAGTGTGTCAGGAAATTAGATTTTGGGTCTCACGGGCGTAGATCTTTGGTTGGTTTAAAGGGTATAAAAGCGTAAAAAACTCATTAACTCATAGTTAAATTGAAAACATAATTAGTTGGCATAACAGTTCTAAGGTTAAAAAATAGCGGAAGTCATTGTCGTAGATACTTATTTTTTTTCAATTATATATATTTAAAATTAAATTGAGGTAATATTTCGAAAACAGGCGAATCAGATCAAATTTCTTTATTTTTTTAGATACGTATAATATTTGTCCATTCTACAGGGAAGCTTAAAATGGATGAGGCCGCCCCTGAAAAAGGAAAAAAAATCGAAAAATGGTTTTCACTATTTGATTAGATTTTTTGACAGTTGGGCAGGTGATCAGTATAAAGTTAAAGCATATATTATATTATTCAGGGATTTTTTTTCTTTACAAATTCTATGTAAGTTTTAGTGGCGTACTTTATTAGAAAAACTACTAAAATTTCTTAAATGCGGTTTTTTCAATGCCAAATTTTATTTGGAAATGAGTATTTATTAAATATAATATTTTTACAACTGTCAAAAAAATTGTTTTTCCCAATTTTTTGAAATTGATTAAAAATTTTTAATACGGTTTTCATAGTTTCATGTAACTTTTAGTGGCGTATTTTATTTAAAAAAGTATTTTGACTACTGTCTTTTTCCCGTAACGTCTAACCTTAAAATTTTTAAAGCCCGTTTTCACAGTTCAATGTAACTTATAGTAGCGTAATTTATTTAAAAAAAATATTTTGACATCTGTCAAAGAAACTGCTTTTTCCCAGTAAGTTTTAAACTGCTTAAGATTTTTAAATACGGTTTTCGCAGTTCCATGTAACTTTTAATAGCGTAATTTATTTGAGAAAAATGTTTTGACAGCTGTCGGAAAAACTTCTAAACTAGTTAAAATTTTTAAATACGGTTTTTACAGTTCCATGTAACTTTTAATTATCTAAAAATAAAACCTTTAGCACATCTGACAAAAAAAATGTTTTTTCCTTGTAAATTTTAAACTGCTTAAAATTTTTAAATACGGCTCACACCGTTCCATGGAACTTTTAGTGTCGTAATTTATTTAAAAAATATGTTGACAGCCTTCAAAAATGTAAATATTGGATAATATTCATAGTTTATAATCAAATTGTAGCCGTACGGTTAGGGTCTACAAAAATTATAAGAAAATAGCATAAAAAGATAGACCATATCAAAAGTTTATAATCAACTCATAGCCGTACGATTATGGTCTACAAAAATATAAAAAAATATATAAAAAGATAGACAAAACGTCACAACCTGACATATGGCTTGTTTATTATGAAAATTTGGTGATAATGTTACGTTAAAACACATTCAGGTCCTGGATGTTCCTCTTTGTTTATTTTTGCGGTACAATATTTTAACGTTTTAAATTAAAGTTATAACGCACTTTGACGTGGTGCTTGGCGAATACTGTTTAGCTGGCCGATATATATGGATTCATAGCCACTACAAGGGATCTTACTTTTTGGTGATTTATTTTGATGAAAATAAATTTCTAATTGCTTTAGTGTTATAAAAAGATTATTGATTATTTTGATTTTTTACTTAAAAGTTCTGTTAGATTTTGCAAGTGCGGTAATTTGTAATATCGCCTTTTTGGGGGAGTATTTATACTAATTCATAATTTGACTACTGGGCATAGAGGTAGGTTTCTGGTTCAATATTCTATTAATAAATTTGTGGGGTAACTGTTGGTTTCCAAAGTGGTACGTATTTGATAGGCAAGTTTATATATTTTGTCGTTAGCTTGTTGGATGATATTAATTTTTTGATGATGTGGATGGCATGATTCATAGTTAGAATTCGATTTCAGCTTGTCGGTTTTTTATATAAATTAATATTAATATTTTGATTATTATTTATTATAAGTAAATACAAAAATAGGATCTTGTGGTCAGACTGTATTTTAGCGGTAAATTCTAAATTACAGTTACTACTGTTTAGTACATCTAGCGTTGTTTGTACATACTATTATACTATCAATTTGTACTGCACTCGAAGAATCCACATAAAGAAAGAAATTAAACTCCCCTGTCGGGCGCTGTACAATATAGTTCAAGGCATATCATACATATTTCTATAATGATTATATAGCTTGCACATTAACATTATAGGTGAACTGATTTTTCACTTTCTGAGAAATTGTAGCATGATATATTATGCACTACTTTATGTACTGAATACTTGTGACTGACTTGACTTTTTGGGCGTTTATCATACGTTTTCGAAAGTTTATCAGTCTTAATATTCTTATTTGATTCGGTTCGCTAAAAAGCAAAAGTTTCTATGTGATTCCACAATAAAGGGTGAATACTGTTACTTTGTTTACTTTTTAAGCGGTGAGTTTAAAAGGCCTTTCTCTGTCTCGGCTAGTTGTTTTCGAGTTTGATTGATTTTTTCTCTTAGGACTTACTAGCATTTCGAAGTATGATTGTAGTTTTCCTAATTTTAGTACGATAAGGTAACCGTGTAAAAGTACGTATAGTAAATCACTGACACGAGATTCAACAGAGCTGAGCTTTCAAATTAAGTGTACCATTCACTTGACCCCGGCTTCCACCCCACCATGGGTCTGTTAACTCTCGGCTTACTGTACAGTCTTTGGTGCGTCAACTTCCCTTTTCCAGCCCATGAATGGGGTGTCATATCGAGAATAGATATTTTGCCCTTGCTCCGACTGCTGAGCCAGGCTATCTAAAATAGTTCCAATAATTTTATTAATTTGGATAATGACAATTCATACACCAATTTATATTCATAGCAGGGATTTCGGAGTTAGTTATCGAAGAAACTCTAGCAAAAGAATTCCTCCATTTTCAACTTGTTTCAGTATGCTCACTATGGAAATATTTTGAAAAAATCAGTATGCTGATGTGTTTTCTACCCGTAACTATTATTTTTTAATTTGTTATATAAGTTTAAGAGAAAAAATTAATATTTTCTTCTTTTATTTTTGCTTATAAAGTGAAAAATGCTCCAGCAATACCGATGTTATAAGAGGATCGAATTATGAACAAAACAAGTCGGTCGGATGATTAGTTTCAAAGAAAATTCCGAAAAACCGGAAAACTCAGCGTTTTGTCAAAAATGCTCAGCTATTTTTTAAGTGGAAGCAGACCTTCCTTCCTGTTAGTTAATGATATGATATGAACTATTTTTTGGGTTTAGAATGACAAATCTTTTTTGATTTTTTCACAACTGAACAAAAGATAGATTGAAGCAAATATTTAATAAAATTATATATCTCAAAATGTAGACAACTCTGTCCTGGGAATGTTTCGATAAATAATATAAACAATATTATTTACCTTAAGTTTTTATAGTCGTGCAGTAGTTGTACAAATGCTTTCATTCTTTCGGGATTCGTCAGTGCATCTATCGTAAGAGGAAAATATTCCCATGGTCAACGTGGTTTATAAAGAGGTGCTCAAATGAGGCGATATATATACGGTAAATAAAAAATATTTTAGAATATCTTGAACAGTTGATCCTTTGAAGTAGGCATCAGACTAATTAAAACATTAAATAGAAATTAATCCTATTGATCGTTTTTAAAAAATGTAAGCTTTAAGGAAAGCCACTAATATGAAATAAGTAGCACAAGATTTAAATTGTCAAGATGGTCTAAACTGTTATTTTTTTACTCTTTAATGTTTATCTATAAATAGGTTGTATTTTTATTAAACATTTTTTCAGTTTATAATTATTCGTTTTAGCAAAGGTCTGGACACGTTCCGGCAAAATTCAAAAATATTTAATTAAGCCTGGATATGCACTTATGCAGCTTATTCAATTTTCCTTGTGGCAAGTATCTTGGATATTAAAAATAAAACTACATTTCTGATGCAAGATTTTTTAATTGTTGAGCTTATTAAGTATATTATGCGAATATTTGCAATAAACTTCATAAGTCGAATTAATAACACTAGGTAAAATGATTTATAATGTGACAAAATTTAATAGTAAAACAAAGTGCAACATTCTCTATTCTACGGTAAGAAATATATTACGATATTGAAACAATTATTTTATTTGTTTTTGGACCTCACTTGCGGTAAAAAGTTATAGGTATAGTTAGGAATAAGTACATAACTAGAACTTAGCACATGGTTTTACTAATGCTAAACGAAATTATGTGTACAATATCTTTAATTCAGAACATGTTGTAAAGGGCTAAAATTTCATCTTTCAAATTGGCTTGAATATGTATTATTACTCTCCTTGTCTGATTACTTACTGCCTAAAATAAAATTAAAGATTAAGTAAATTTTGCCCTAAATATGCATGACTTTTTTGCCCTTTTTTTAATCCTAAGTTACTGAGATTTTACTTTTTCTAGTCTATGGATAATACCCAAGAAAATATTAGTTAGCATGGTGATTTTGACTTTCATGTTAAAATTTTAGAATAGAACAACAACTTACGATTTCAAGTATCAAGATAATTACTTAGACATCTGACATCGTTAGGTTAAAAAATATCACCAGTACCTAATATCTGTTTGGTACTCAAAAAAGCAGTTTGATCAAAAATATTGTTTTTTACTTACGCTGGTTTACTTAATTTCGTTAGATAATATATAAGAAAAATATAAATCTATTAAGTAAGTATCCTTTTTGGAGTACTTGATACCCTACATTGTTTTAAAGTTCTGGATAAGACGGAGACACATGTTGGACCCTTGTATTTTCAATCAAAGTCAGTAATACAGGTAGCAGATCTGCTCTAAAGGTGTGTCAGAAATTTATTTATTTCAGTGATGTAATATCATTATATGGGTAGTCGAAAGTGGTCACCAGATATTAAGAAAATTACAAATGTTTCTGATTTTCTTAATTTAAAAATTCAATTCAAATTAAAGAACAGTCACTTTTGCTATGGGACATTTGTGGTTTTAGTGGCTATTAATTTTTGATTTAAAGAAAGTCATTAATTGTTTATTTATTGGGTTAAGCAAAAAATAAATTTATATATATTCGAGATTATTTGTGGTGCACATAAAATTAGATCAAACATTGGGTTCTTGAAAAATTGATCTAGCTTGATTATATAGGTACTAAATATTAATGGATTCGACTCTTTTGAGTTTAACGTTGACCATCAAATATTTTATAACTTTTGAGAATAAGGGAGGCAAATTTTATTTATGTGAATTTTTTTATAGCAGAAATAAGATTAAAACTATTAATGAATAAATCAGTCACTACAATATTTTTGTGCAGCAATTGTGAAGGATATTCAAACTTTCTCACAGTAATGAAAATGTGAATTCCTCTCTAACATTCCAAATTAATTTAGTTTTTTGATTAATAAAATTATCAAATGCATCAGTAAAAGAAATATGTTTTGTGAATATAAAATCGTATGATAATGTTCATATAGACTAATTCTTTTATTCAACTGAAAGTTTTTGGGTCGAATAAAAGTTTTAATTTTTAAAGTACACAATAAATATGTTTTTGGTCTTAGGCTAGAGTATTAAGAGTTTTCTATATAAATACAATACACTTAATCGTCGAGAATTGCAGATCAAGCTAACAAATTTTTACTAGGGCTGTGACCAGCACCCGTGCCTTGTAATATTATAAAATAACTCAAAAAACAACATCGTTATTCGTTATCACAAACCGTCGCATTTGTATACCGGGTGCTAGAAAATAGTGGTTCGACCCTATAATCCTTTTCTGCCTCAATATATTGAAATTACATTGTTAAAAAACATAAATTTTGTATTACACATATCTTGCTTGGTAAAATAGATAAAAATTTTGAATTACCATCCAACGGGTAGTTGCAAGCATCTCGGTTTAATTATATATTTGTCTGCAAAATAGAAACTGGCACTAGAGTCAAGGTACGATGCTGCTATTTCTAACGCTATAGATAAATGTGGAATTAGGGGGCATTCAATTTTTAATTTGATGTTATTTACAGTTACGGATAATTAAGCTGGACGGTAATAGGCAATAGATGAGACTAGTGAAGTCCCAGTCAAAAGCTTAATTTCCTGTTCTGGCGACTTGCCTATGATATCTAAACTACGAGAAGAAGATAAACCGACTACATTTATAGTAGAAATGTCAGCATAAGGCTATAAGCTGCTGTAAAGCACTTAAGTCTGGCTCGACACGAGACTGTCCTTTATGGAACACGTCACAAATACAGTGAGGAAATCTTATAAGATGGTAACTGCTCTAAATAGGGTTCCATCAAACGTCGGAGGACCAAAGGCAAGTATCTACAAGGTTTGCGTTCAGCTGCGCATCCACTTTAGTCTGGTTCAAAAACTCAAAATGGCGTTAGTTTTTGATGGGTTAAAATTTCAAACACGCACATAAACAATTTTAAAAGTTATCAATAAATTAAGATTAAAAAAGGAGTTTTTTTTTGCAAATAACTCGGAAACCATTAACACTCAAGAATTAAAAAAAAAAGATTCTTAAAGATGAACTCCATCTCGCGGAACTCTATCTCTATTTTAATGATTTAATTTAATTCAATGTTGAAAATCGATCTACGTGTGGCAAGCACTAAGCTGTTACGATGCCCCAAAACCGACCATAACAAGAAGAAAAAATATACTAATAAATATTAATTTGAAATTTTAAACAATTTTGGAATTATCTAGACATTTGAAGGAACAACATCCCGTTGGAAAAATTTTTTCGCTGATTTTTCATAAAATAAGCCTAATATTAATTAATTATTTTTTTTAGAGTTTTCGTTTATATTTTAAGTCGGATAATTGTTAAAAAAAAGCCACTAAAATCATTTCGCTTCGTGGATTTATAATAACTATGCTACATGAGATTACGAATATGCGATGTTTTTAAATGTTATAATCTATTAGTTATTAACAATTGTAGCTAACAAAAATGTGAGATTTTTAGTTTTTTTGTTAACTTGAATAATTAATAACTAATAGATTATAACAATTAAAAACACTGCAATGTCATAATCTCATAGAGTATAATTCTGATAAAGTCTTCAAGAAGCGAAATAGATTTAGTGGCATTTGTTTAACAATTATCCGGCCTAAAAAAAAAATGTTAAATAACAATAGGCTCATTTTATGAAAAATCAGTGAAAAAAATTTCCGCGGGATATGGTTTCATCAACATACAAATAATATCATGTTTTTTATAATTTTTAAATTAATATTTAATAGTTTAATTAGGTATAATTATTTTTTGCTTGTTACGGCCGATTTTGGGCATCTTAACGGCTTAGGGCTCGCCGCGCGGAGCTCTATTTTCCCCATTAAATTGAAACTACTAATAAAAGAGATCGAGTTCCGGGAGAGACTTTTTCGTTGGAACTTTCTTCCTCTTTAAGAATCCCTCTTCAAACATTCTTAAACGTTAACACTTTCCTAGTTATTTGCAAATAACTAAACTCCTTTAGTTAAGTTTTGATTTGTTAATACATTTTGAAATTGTTTATGTGCGGATTTGGAACTTTTGCACATTTTTCTAGACGTCATTCGGAATCCAGTGAGCCCTCTCTCATATTTTCACTAGCAGTAGCAAGAATCAACAGCAGTTTGGGTTTGTGAGCTAGACTAGTTGCTTTCTACGCAGATCTAGTCCACACAACGCCTATGGAAATGACCGGGTGCGAAGAAAACTAGAAACAGCAAATGAAAAAGTTTATCACATTATTTCAACTCAGGCCGTAGCAAGAAGCAAGCTGCCAAGAGTCGATGGAAAGAAAGCATTTGTTAAAACTAGGCCGATGAAGATTTTCCATTTCTCTTTCGTTTTATATTAATTCATCTAGTTCTGGTAAGATAAAATTGTTAATGTAAAACACATTAATGCCTGATATTAAATGTTTTAGCAACTGTTTCTCAAATGGTACCTATATATAGCTTTAAAGGAATTATAAAAAAATTTAAATACGAAATTTGTAGAATTTAGATAAGAATATCAAAGATTCTAAAAATTTAATAACAAGAAACAGTGTTTATTTATAAATCGAATACCCTCTTTATTTGTGCTTCATTAATTGCTAAAGCAACTGAGAGAATTGTCAACAATTCTGCCTTAAGATATAATTTATTACTATGGGTCTTCTCTGAATTTTGAAACAGATAATATTCATTCATTTTACCTTTACGTGAGCTTTATAGAGGATCTTTTGTAGCTAACTAGCTAATTCCTGCACTCTTGATTGTGATTTGCTAGGCCGACAGCATGCTTTTTATTTTTTTTTCTCTAATCATTACATATGTTCTTGAGGAGTTTGTAAGTAGCCTTGTGATTTTAAATTACATTCATTATGTCGTTTAATAAGGCTATCTGACGGAAGTCGTTAGTTTCTCGAAATTCTGTGACAATCTGTACCTGCAAGTGTCTGTAAAGTATTACGTCCCGAAATACTGCGTAGTATTTAACATGAGGTGCAATTACTTATTTTGGAGTCTTTACAGCTTCTTGACTTGTGATTGTCGCATCCCAAACAGGAAATACATATGCAATATCTTATACAGGATGGCTTTACCCTCGATTTTAGAATGATTCTTCTATTCCACTGTCAAGTGGTATTGAAAAGTATCTATGTGTTAGATGTGGAATGATTATTTTAATGTGGTAATTTGGGAAACCATGACTAGTTTAAGAAAGAGTACCAGACTCTACTACCAGTATCCAAAGCATGAAATTATTGTTCCCTAAATGTTAAAAATCCAGGATTTTTTCATAAATAGAAGTATGGGATGTGTTTATTGTTTGAAATCGGTAAGCCTAAGATAACTTTCTCCTGAAAATGACCAAAGCAGTATGTCCAATAAGGTAAATTTTTTAAATGCTTCTGCACCCTTTTCATATCTTTTTAGCGGTGAAGCGAGCATTTTGTGAATGCTCAACAATAATTCTGTATTTTTGGTCTTTGATGGCTTAAACTTTCCATTTCATTTCAGAGAACACGAACCAAATATATCCTTTTATTAAAAAAATACCTCGGACCCAAATGGGTATAATGGAAGTTAATGGTACCTATTTTGTGTGGCAAATGTTGACGTTTAGACGCACTCATTGTAATATTACACATAGTTTGTTTTTAGTCTGCCAAAATATATTTTAGATTTTTGTTTTGTTTAGAATTGCTAAATATTGTAAAATTTCGAGTATTTCGAATAGACCTTTTATTTTTGATTTGTGATTCTTTAATATATACATTATTGCATGCGATTGTTTAGGTCACGCGTGTATTTGAAAATAAGATTATACAGGATTTCGGGGGGGTCTACATGAAGTGTATTCAAAAATAAGTTCGTAAGGTGTGAAACCGTGCGTTTTATTGTGGTATTGTTATAACATTTACTTGTATAAGGGAGGACATTAAACGGGTATTCGTCATGGTTTTCAGTTTGATTACCTCGTATCATTTCGCTAAGTGTTTCGTAAAACTTCTCAATAAAGTCGTTTGATTGTGGGTGTACTACGTTAGAGAAAGTTATCTTGATGTCGTACAGTTCATAGAGATCATTCAAACACATTAGTTTGGGATTCCGCAATGTTGAAAGAATACAAGAAGTATGTTAATAACAGATTTTGCTGACTTATCCTCTATAGAGTATGCTTGTGTAATTGTTAGTTCTTCATGTATCGTCTGGGCCTAATTTCAAGTTGGGTATTCAAATATATCTGTTTATTCTATCAAAAGGTGTCTTGGGCGTTTCAAGTGTGATTAAGGGATTGCTTAGATTTTTACAACAATTTTTTTGTCAGCTTACACAACTTTTATTGGAGTTTTCTACGGCTTCAGTATACTTGGCCAATTGTATTTTTCTTTTATACGTTTTAACGTCTCGTTAATTCCGCGATGTAAGGTGGTTTTCCCGCGATGGTAATGCTCTAAGATCTGAGGTCTTTCGTCTTCATTACAGGTTTTTGTGATATTTTGGGCAAATACCTAATTTTATATTTTGCAAAAATATATAACAATGTTTCAAGAATGCGAAGTTCAAGTCTGTTTTCAGCAAAACATATGCTAGATATCAAGTTCGTATACTGTATAAAGAATGTAATAGAGAAAGTGCGTGACAGTTTCTGGGCTAAACGGAAAAGAAATAATGAAGTATTTTCTATTTTTCGTTGATTTGCTGTCGAAAATATTTTTCATTTAAATCCATGTTTTCCTCAAAAATATCGAGAATCTTATTATTATGAAGTTCCTCCAAATTATTTTGTCGAAAGAATATTATATTCCTTGTATGTGATTTATTCAATAGTTGGTCGTTGGTTGTTTCTACTTCCGAATAATCAATCGATGATTTGGTTTTGTAAAAGCTTACGAATACGGTTATTTTATCTTCGTCATAGGTTTTAGTATTGTCGATCGGGCCTTCGGGATTTGTTTCATTTGAAGCGAAAACAGATATTTTCATTTAAATGTTTCCGTATTTTTTGAAATGATTTACTTTAATTCGAGATTTAGCGTCAGGGTTTTTGTTAATTTTGCTCGGTTTATAAACGATTTCATACTGATACTTTCCTAGTTTCAGCCGTCATCGTGCTAACCTACTACCTGTGCCTTTAATCTAAAGTAACCAAGGAAGGGGACGATCTGTGACCAGGATCAATTTTCTCACAAATAAATATGGATAGAAATATTTTACGGCCCATAGTATTGCAAGGAGTTCTCTCTCAATTGTCGAGTAATTCGTTTCGGGCTTATCTAGTGTCCTGAAAGCATAACTTTGTAAGTCTCTGCCAATGGGACCTTGGAAAAGGACGGTGCCTATCGCACAAGCGCCAGTATCCGTTGTCAGTAGAAAAGGTTAGTCAAAATTTGGATAGATGAGAATTGGGTCAGAAGTCATTAATAGTTTTAATTCGCTGAAAGCTTGTCGACAATCTGAGTCAAAATCAAACTTAATATATTTTTTCAATAAGCGGGTAAGGGGCTTCGATATTTTCACAAAATTCAGGATAAACCCACGATAGTAATCAGTTAAACCCAAAAAAGATTTTATTTCTTTTGAAGCTTTTCGTTCTGGAAATTTCTGTATACAATCAATCTTAGCGGGGTAAGGTTTAACTCCGTCCTGAGTGATTAGATGACGAAGGTATGCTACCTCTTTTCTCAGGAACCCAAATTTGTTGGGCTAAAGATTTGCTTCTCGAAGGCATTTAAAGACATCGCGTAAGCGGGTGATGTGGTCATTGATAGTAGGTGAATACACAATTATGTCCTCCATATAGACGAGACAGCGTTCATTAAAAATACCCAAAATGATGTTGTTTATTACTTGCTGGAAGTAGACGAGGCGTTTTTAACGGGCATTCTGAGAAATTCAAAATGTCTGTTTTCTACAGGGGAAGCAGCTTTTGGGATATCTCTGGGATTTATCTTGATCTTGTAAAATCTGGAGGCTAAATCTAGGATTGCAGAGTACTGACATTTGCCTAGCTGATCCAGATGATCGTAAATATTAGGCAGTGGATACTTATCATATCTCTTCGATTCATTTAATTCACGATAGTCTATGACTACTCTTAATTTTTGTTTGCCGAAAGAATCAAGTTTCTTGGAGACGACCCAAACTAGAGATGAACAAGGTAAAACGGAGGGTTTTATGATTCCTTGTTCTAACATTTAATTAACTTGGGTTTTTACCTCTTCTTTTTAAATATGTGGATACCTTTATGATTTGGTGAAAAGAAGCTTTGCATCATTGGTGGTTATTTGGTGTTTAATTTTGTTGGTAAAGGTAAGGTCATCATGTTCTAGGTAAAATATGTCTTTAAATTCTACGCAAATATTAGTGATGATTTCTTTTTTTTTCTTCGTTAAGATGTTCTCTACGAAGTTGAGATTAAGATATGCTTATAGGATAACGTGTATAATTAAGTAGATAATAAGAAAAACAAATCGATTTTAATATCGGAGAAATGAATGGTGTTTGGAATGGCATTCGCATTGTCTAAAGAAGTCTGAAACACTCATCTTTCTCATTGACATGGACAATAGAATTTGAAATGCAGATGTTTCGATTTCCTGCCTAAATAGGATAGCGTCGGTGTTGACGAAATCAAAACGTAATTTAAAAATTTGTTCAGTCCTACTTTCATTTTTAATTTCTTTAAAATTGTTTGCGTCAACTATTTTCATTTTATTTGAGGTTTTCGTCTACCCTAAATATTGAAATTAGCAATAAATCGTTTATTTTTTAAGTCAGCTGATTTCATAGTGTTCCAAAAAAGTCTGCTCCCAGAATACTATCGAAATCAATATCCAAATCGTATGTGTACATTTTATGTGAGTATTCCGGCTTGAAAAAGGACTAGGATTAGTTTTAAGTCTGTGATGCCTTCGATGCCAACATTTTCGGGAAAATGTTGGGAAAATCTTTTGGCTGTATTTTCTTTAAATATTGTAATTCCGGCTCCGGAAACTATAAGTAGTTAAGCGAGTCGGATGTGTCCTTTATGCAGTATAGATTTTTCGGATTGACAGCAAGAAGGGAACTTAAATAAAATTTTGTTCTGGAAAATTTAAGGAGGGGTTTATACCGTCCAAATTGAGGATCTGTATTTGATTTTGGATTTCCGTCATGGCTTCCATATTTAAAGTCGCTCGGTTAGGCAGATGATTTTGATTTGAAAGGGAAGAAAATCTTGGTAGTTATCCTAAAATTTTGTCTGATCAGATTGATCGTTATTTTGACCATTTTGAGAATCGTAATTAAGTCTTTATCCATACTTCGTACTGGTTATAACATTCGTCAGATTGCGGTTCGAAATTGTTATGATAAAAATATTGGTAATTGCCAAAATTGACTGGGCTTTGTGTCACTGAAGGACGTTGAAAATTGTTGAACGGCGTGTGACGTTGGAAACTGTCTTGGTTATGGGGCATGTATTACGGTCTGGGCTGACCGTTGATTGGTCTATTCGACTGAAAGAAGGTGCCTGATTGGAAAAAATCTGATTATTAATTAATATTAGGCTTGGGAATTTTTTTTTATTGATATTGATAATCTTTTTTGTCGATTAAAAGTAATAAGTAATGGGAGTGAGGTGTAATCACTAAACTCGCTTACTAAAAGCGAACCGCGCATCTGTATTCGATCATTCTTGCTCTTTGCCCTGGATATTTTTCTGACGGCGAAATTGAAGGACATTTCCGTTTAATAGGCCAAAAACCTGCAAATTTAAACTCAAAAAGATGTTTCAATGCACGTTGTTGTGATATGCATTAATTTGCTAGGTGACCAATGCAGTTACAGCTGATACTAAGGGGTTGGTTACTAGGTCTTTTAAAATGGGGGAGATTAGGCCTAGAAAATCATCGCATCTTATGCGAATTTGAGCTTCCAAAAGATTAGGTAGATTTCCTGCACGTATTATCTACATGGTCAGTTCGGGGTTCGAGGTCACTAAGTAGGGTTTTGACCGGGTGCGAGATTAGGCTTTTGTATGTTTACTGCTCTGTTTAGCGTTTAGGAATTGGAGACCGTTAAGGAAGTTCAGAAGAGATTCATTTAAACATTTTAGGACTGACACAGTACCATTACCATTCTAATGTAATAAGAAAAAAGAAATATAAGTCATTAATGTTATGGACATCAAACTATAAATAATTCCAGAGATTCTTCAGAAAACTGCAAGAGGGCACTTCTAATACACCGATAAATACATTTTGGATTTTCTGCGGAAAAGCTGACTTTTTTAATTAAAAGATATATGTATATCTATCGCTTAATTTTAGATATCGAGTAGAAATTACTGAATTGCGTTTGAACTTACAGAATCGTTAAAAAACATATAGGAGATTTAGCTGTTTTTAGTTTAAAAAGTCTATAGATTTGCCTAAGAACGTTTGCCTTAGAAGGCATTTACATATTTAATGTTCTGAATTTACTTACAAAGTGATACATTTGATAAGATTCCAGACTATGAGAATATACTTAATAATATTTGAATATTTTCAGGTAAGGATTAGACATGCTTTAGTAACTGTTTCTTATTTAAGCGAAATAATATTTAATTAATATATTATATCTAAAATTAGTGAATCCCTATATACATTTTACAAGTTAGTAGCAATTATCACAAAAGGAGATGTAAACCAACTGAAATTACTGATATAATATTGTTTTATTCTACTTCGATGTTTAGGTATTTGTTATTATTTTAATTTTTTTCGAATTGAAACTAACGTTCTGTGAAATATAGGTACATTTTAAAATTTTATTGACGAATTTCGAATATATATATATATATATATATATATATATATATATATATATATATATATATATATATATATATATATATATATATATATATATATATATATATATATATATATATATATATATATATATATATATATATATATATATATATATATATATATATATATATATATATATATATATATATTGCTTGTGGTTTCCTGGAATTTTGGTTCATTTTTGGCTTCCTTTTTCAAATTATAAGTATAGCTAAAATATTTCGGCACTAACTGGTGCACATACAGATAAAATAGTTACTTAAAACAGACTATACATTATATCATATTAAAATACTACTAATTATGAAGATGGTAGGTACTCGACTTGAAGATATGCTTTTACATTTTAATATGTTGAGTGGGAGTTCAACAACTAAGATAGACATAGAACTACTTGTTTTATTAGTGTTTTTTTTTTGGAAGTGATAAAGATTATTTATTCCATGTTACTCTTTAAGGAGCAAAGGTCTGTCGCAATATAGTCTTCGAGATACCTAAATATTTATTAATTTGATGGCCAATAACCTAAATCCCAAGAAACAACAATTTATTAGGTCTAAATAAATGGGTATGCAGGTTCTTTAAAATATATTTTATCAAAATTGTGAAATTTACTTTCAATCTGTAGCTTTATGAGTTTGAAAGCCTTAGTTTCTTTTATTTCTGAAAAATGTAAAGGTTTTATTGTAAACTATAGACAAAAATAAGAAATATAAAACTTTACCGTCTTATTTGAGCCGCCAGGCTTGCTAAAAGAATTAAGAAATGACAGTTAACATTTTGACCCTACTTTAAATGGAACACCGTGTATAATATTGCTTCACCAAATAGGTTTCTTTTCGGGGATTATAAATATACAGGGTGTTAGGGGTTTAACTACAAATATTTTAACAAATGATAGTATGACCCATAGTATTTTGTAAAACAATTATATCGTTTTTAACAAAATCCATACAGGTTTTTCTTAGTAAAATATCACAACAATCTAAATTTAGAGAATAAAAAACGGATATTCTATTTGATCTTACTTAAAAACGGCAGCTTCGCTGATAAACAGGCGAGCTCAATGAACATAATAATTCGTAAACGCAGCTTAGTTTTTCTAACGTAAGATAATTCCATACCGATTAAATACGTAGTATAGATTTTAAACACTTACAAATAATGAATATGCAAACATGTTACATATTTGTCGAGAATGTAGAGATAGGGCATCATTCCCGGCGTTCGAATGACACACATTTTTGTGTTCGTTTTTCCAAACAGTGCGGGAAATGGGAAGTGTAAACATTCGTCATAATAAATCGTGGACCTCAGAGACAAATAGCATCTGAAAACAAGGAACATTGTTTAGCTCTAGTGAAGAAAAGCCCTGTTCTGATGTTGGGCTCAACATTTACTTTAAATTTTTCAAATACTTTTCCTCAATCTATCAAACTAGGTATACTATCCCTGTATACCTGGTTTGATAGATATAGTTTGATACCTTATTTGTTTAAAAGTAACCGAGAAAATTGGCAAGAATTCTGTCATTACATTCTATAATGGGGCTTCGACGTGAGTTTTATGCGGGATCTTCGGAGGCTAAGTGGTTATAGCTAATATGGCATAAGAGGCAGTGTATTCCAATAGACTAGAAATAGAAAGAATATTTTAACTTTTAACACAGTTGTAATACATAGCCCCTTATAACTAGATTTTTGCCAATTTTATCGACTGTGTTTAAAGATAAACGATCCAAACCTAGCATATTTATAATCAGCAAAAAGCGATCCATTTAATGAAACAATATTAGGCATACAACGTGTTCCATTTAAAAGAATTAAACTCGATTATCATTGTTTTACCTTTCAATTGCTACTTATTTTCTTTTATCAAATTCTGGCGTCCAGATAAAATCTTTAATCTTTGTAGTCAACATGTTTTTATCTTATAAAATAAATCTTTTAGACCTTGTTTGAAATATAAACAGAAAGCAACCCTGTACATCAAGTAGATCAAAAGACTGGTTTATTTACATAGACCATCTTCAACTTCACCTTACGTTAGCTTTAATTTATTAAAAATACCCAGGAATTATCAAAGGCGGAACTACAAATTACAGGCCATCCTGCAGGTTTCGACCAAGAGCCCCTATATGCACGTGCAGAAAATAATTGATTAACTAAAAAAGGTTATTCATAATCCATAAAACGAGCTCCTGGCCCCCCCTTGCGGTATAGTAGTTCCGCCACTGGGAATTATTTGTTGATATCTAGTCATCCACTTAAAAAAAAAGTTTTTAAATAGCAGGTAAATTTGGAAACAATTTATTTTAAATACACATTTTTACGCTTTTTATTGTCTTTATATTCTGAAACATTAAATCTGGTTTACATCTGTGGTATTTGTATTAAGATTTAAGTTTATTAACTAGAATAAGATCACATTTCTTTTTACAGAACTAGTGAAAGAATCGAGCGAGATTGCTATCATTTAACGTACTAAATGTACACACTTAACAAGTAAAATTTAAACAAATAAGTTTCTCAACCGTTCTGCATCCTTAACTAATTTACATCTAAAATTATGAATTACTGTTATTTCATTTAATGCAGGTAATTAATAATATTATTTTCGTAATATAGACATTGTGTATAACATTTCACCATTAAAAATAATTAATTAGTGTACTTTGTCATATAATTTCTATTTATACCAAATTAAAGGTGTTACCAGTGATGACAATTCAGGAGCCTTAAATGCAATGTTTTTATCGGTCAGTTTAGTGCATAAATTATGTTAGACAAAGCTGACACTATACAGACGTTATTTAAAAAGAAGTAAGCAAGTAAAAAACATTAGAAACAATACAGATCTTAATGGCAACAAAAAACATCACTAGCTTCTTAGGGATGCAAACCTTTCTTTTGATGATAGAATTTCATAATAACAAAAATGTAAATGTATCTATTTATTAATATATTCTTTTTTACATGTACGTAATTTTAAATTTAGAAAATTTTTTTGATCTAAGATTATCATGAACTCTTATTTAAATCGTTATATAAACTAGAACATATTAGCAACAAAATTACATCTTAATATATAAGTCTAACAACTATATGTATATTCAAATCCCTGTTGCAATGCAGAATAATCGACAAATTAAAAAATACTTACATTTTATTGTGATTTTGTAAAACTATGTTGTTTTTTTGTTGTATTTCTTTGTTGAGATTTTTTAACGAAAACGATCAGGATTCTTTAAATAACATAATCAGATCACGCTGTTGATTGATATTTAAATTCAGAGATATACAGAGTGACATACCAAACGGTAGATTCATTTACAGTTAAGGGAAAAGCATTATGACAAGTTGTGTAAATTGAGTTTTTTTTACCCATGTTTGTTAAACGCTAGCATATCTGGTAACTAAATATATAACAAATTTATTTACTTACAGGCTTGCCTTAAGTTGCTACTTCAGGATTAAAGTGTATTTAGTTTTGGAATGTCACTGAGATATTGAAATTATGGACTGTTATACCAAAGTACCCTGCTAGAAAAATTGTACGTAATGAGATAAAGATGGCCAGCCACAATTCAACCGCGGCCTGCTCTATAAGGGAACTACCTACATTTGGTATACGAGTGATTTTTTTTAATAGGTAACAAAAGATTTTTGGCTTATTCATAAGGCCAAATCTTAGAAATGAAACGTTTGTAGAGTATGATTATAAGCAATTTTCTTCTAATTTTTATGAGAGGCTTCCTTAAGGTTCGCGACTAATTTTGAAGTGACATGTATATATAGTGAATGGGGGAGGGGGTGAGATAATAGCTTATAGTCAGAAAATAATGATGTTTTAGACGGATATGCTTTTTAGTTTTAAATGTTAAGAAAATGACAAATCAAAGCAAGCAATTATATTAAAGTAATTAGGTGCCTAAGGAAACAATTAATCAAAGTTGTCTTGTAGTCTCGTTTTCATTGTATGAAAATAAACTAGATGCTATTATTAATTTATACTAGAACCTAGAAAGATCTACAGCGTATTTCGCGCATTTTGCACCACCACAGCAAAAAAGATTAGTGCAACAAACCGCAAAAAACTTACTTAATGGTTGATTTATGTATAGGAATTTCATTTATATTTTGATACCTAGTTATCTACAATTGAAAATATAGGACATACAAACAAACTTCAAATACAAAAGTTGTAGGATTTCTCTTGTATTATATTTAAAAATGTCAACAAAATTGACTCATTAACAAGTAGAAAATATACATATATGCATCTTCTTACCATTTATTAATATACCAGGTTTAATACCTATATATTTAAAGAGCAAAGTCACAATAACCCTGCCATAAGGGGCAATGGGTTTTTTAAGAGAGGGAACATTTTCTTCTAACAGATAAATGTGGAACCAATTTTTTTTGTATTTCCTACAGTTTAAGCTGTAGCTAGGTGTCAAAATATAGGTGAGTCTTGTACAGAATACGGTAATACAAATTCTTCCATAAAAATCAAATCAGTAAACAAAAAATGGTAAGGTAGAAGAAGAGGGTTTGACTTGAGTTTTTTGGTATATTGTTTTAAACTTATTTTATTCTGAATTTAAACAATAAACAGACATTTAAGCCCGCTACTCACTATTCGGTTTCTATTCGTTTACTCTATTCTTCCACTCATACGAATAGACGAATGGGCGAATCAACGGATTAAAGACTATTTATTTCACACTATTCATTAATTTTTATTTCATGTCTTTAAATGTTTCAAAAAATATACAAAAAAAACAAAATATTAGTTTCGGATGAATGGTTCGCTTTGCCCAAATCAATGCGAAGAGCAATGGTGTCAAAGCGTACTTGATTATCTGCCCAAAAGACGGAAACGCCGCGCAACGAAACGAACGGTTAAGCGGGATTCCCACTATACGTAACGTCACCGTCACGTCTCCGCACCATCACCGAACAGAAAATCTGATGTAAATTCACACTAGCCGACAGCCGGCAAGAATCAGCCAATTTTCTGTCTGCCCGTAGAGTGTAAGTCGTAAAAATTCGAACATGAGTGAATTTAAAAAAGAACTTGAAAAATTGCGCTTATTTCGGACATGGAATAAAAAGAAGAGTTAAGAGTAAAGAAGAAAAGGCAAATATGGGTGAATGATATATTTCTTAGAAGGAAGGACGAGGGCGAATATCATACATTGTTTCCGGCACTAGAAGATGTTGAGTTAAAATTTTATATTTTAGAATGTTCAAACATGTTGTTACAATACATGTTTTAGGCCATGTTACATAGATCTTCATATTTTCTAACTTCTCCTACTAAAAGTTCGTTTTGGTCAAGGCTTTCTTCGTCACTCATAATAAATTAATTTTACACACAAAAAATAGTATTACGTATTTTCAAAGTTGAAATATATAACTTTTCAAACGTAAATAGAGACGCTAGCCAATGCACACTATACGCTCGTTCAGTCTACCCACCGACAAGCATCTTCTAGTGCCGCAATCGCCGACGGAAGTAACGGTAACTGGAAGTGGACGTGACTGATAGTGTGATTATGCTCTTTGCTTGCAATGGAAGAATATTTATCGTCACGGTGGCGGTACGGAGACGTGATGGTGATGTTACGTATAGTGGGAATCGCGCTACCGGATCTTCACGCTATGCGGACGAATGAATGAATGAATGAACGAATAGACGACTAGTGAGTATAAGCGTGTATCAGGCTTAACACTCGTATTCATAGTGGAGCCCCAGGCGAGACGCCATAACATCCGCTCGTGTGTAGTCCACCTACCGCTATTTCTTTAACAACTGCAATGGTAAAAAAATGTTTTTTAGAGAAAGGTTTTATCTTTCTAGGGGTACCCTAAAATATGTTTTACTTACAAAGAGATAATTTATAAAATATCACAAAAATATTAAATTTATTGTTTAATAAATTTAATGTCTATCACGTTTTTTTTAATTACCACTGTTTAAAAGTAAAAATAGTTTCTTCATATCGTTAGGGCTACCTTATACTGTGGGAAAAATGTGTCTGTATACAAAAAAAAGAGAGTATTTCGCCGTTATTCGAAATATTATATTGGCGTTTTTATAAAATAATGTAGGCTAATGATTTTTAATTTCAATAAATATACAACATAGAAAAAAATAAAGGAAATTGTGAGTGTTCCACCTTAAAAAAGTATATATTTATTCTTATTTTTAGGGAGCCCTCTAGACTAATTCTACATAAAGAAAAACGTTGTTTTTATGTCGTTGGATACCGGCTCGGCGTTCAGAGCATAATATAAGATGGAACTGTCAGCGAGTTGCTGTGTTTACGAAGCAAATAGTGACAACGAAAAATTATTTATGAGTTTATGCGATCAGAGGCAAAAATGGATGAGATTGACGACAAAAATGTGTTTGAAGCCGTACGAATGTCTAAAAGATATATTAGAGATATTAAAAACGGAAATTTACAGTGACCTTCAATTAGATTAGACGTATTTAGCAAATTCTCTTTATTAACGTTAAAGAATAGGAACTACATATTTTTAAAGCTCGAGAGAGCTCTAGAGAAACGAGAAATTATCGACTAGAGAAGATCATTTTATCTTTTAGTTTCGTCTTCGGTGCCGAAAGAAAAAATCTTTCCTGGCGAGAAGAGACGAGAAGCGCAATGTCTCGTCTCTACGGTATCACTATTTTTAAGTGTATGCATTATTGTATGCAGGTAATTCAGAATGTGATACTTTGGATAATTTTAAAAATAGAGGGTTATATAAAGCTATCAAAATTCGCCCATTTTTTAAAATACGGGCAACACACTTTCATTTTGTTTAAAGATTTTATATTTATATTTAAACTAAAGGTTGGAATACATAGTACTTTTTATAATACCTCAGTATCAGAGGGTAAATTTTTTTTAAAAAATGCAAGAGACAACACTTGTAATTACCATCACAAAAAAAATTGTGTGGCAAAACGGTTGCTGACCTCAATTTTTTTTGCATATGTAATATTTTTTTCTTCTTTTTTACACATTTTTTTTATTTCAATCATTATTATTAGCGTTATTATTTGATATTATTATGAACTAATTTTTCAGTACAGTTAATATATAGAAAAAATCCAATTTAACTATAGATTATATCTCATCCCAAAGTAACAGAAATTGGTAGCATTTGAAGATGAAAGCACTTATCGTTCAGATTATACTGGGCAAAATCTGTAATTTTTTTAGTAAATGTTTTATAAGAATTCGTACAGCGCGCCCTCACATTCCTTCGCTACCCCGCGATTCGCAAAGTTCAATTATGAAAAGCTCACTTTGGTGCTTCGCAAAGCCTCGCTGTAATACATTCCGGCGAGAGTTTGTTGTTGAGTCTACTCTGGCGCTCGATTTTTGAATACCAGTGTAGAACTGCCTCTATAGTAGAAAAAACTGTTTTTATATACAAAAAGATAAAAAAACGTCTTTAACCGTTACTTTATTTTGGTTTTCGTAGTATAATCAAATAGATAGGATTAGTTTTTAACAAAAATATACGCGGTTCGAATTTTTTTTTAGTGGCATTTCAAAATTTTCAAATTTATATATAACATGTCTATTGATTAAGTGAATTATTGAATAAGTGAACAAAATCTACACAGCTTGTTAAAATGGTGACAATTTATGATTACTGGGTATCGTTTAAGCAATAATTAGATTGTGTTATTTGTGAATTAGAAGGTATTAAGATAAGTACCTATTTAAATTTTATTTTATTTTTTCGTTATAACAAAATTATTATATGAAAAATTAAAACAAGTTTGAAAATGTCATAAGAATGTTTATGACAAAAAAAGTGTCTTATATTACTAGAAATTCATTAACACTAACTCCAATTACCTTGATCAGAAACCATTTAAAACAAAAACGTTTTCCAGTTCTCACGTGCATTGGACTGCATTAGGTTCTTAAATTTTTATATGTAAAGTGTTAAAACCCGAAACTTAACTTAATTTGTTAATTGAATATATAAATTAGTTACATTTCAATTTTGAAAAAAATTGATTATATCTTCTAGTCTTATGTTAAAAATCTTGTCAATTTGTTAAAACAAATCTGGCAGACGGCAATTTGGCGCCGTTATTTGGCAGAAGTCATTTTGGCGGTAATCAATTTTGTTGACGATGATTTCTGCCAAGCATTATTGTTTGATCTACTTAAGGAGAATTAATTTTATATTGTAAACTAAATGTTTAAAGAAAAAAATCACCTAAAGATAATAATTTATCAATTTAAGTATTTCTTAACTCATATTATACTACTATGGTTCTAAAATTAAATGTCTTAAATATTGTTTTATAGTAGTAATAAAAAATTAAAAAACTCTAATTTTAATTTTACTCAAGTTACCTAAGATCAGATAATTAATAATACATAACAACTCATATAGTTGATAGTGGCAATTCCTTGTCATAAAGGGATTATGGGGAAAAGAACACGCGTAAATACCTTGCCTAAAGTTTCAAATGCAAGTTCGTTAGATAAGTTGAGACCTATTAGCATCTTGCCCACTTTGTCTAAGGTTCTGGAAAAGGTTCTCGCTCATCAGCTGCGCATATATTTTAAACAAAATAATATTATTCCACAAAACTAGTCAGGTTTTAGTAAAGGACATGGATGCAGCATCACAGATGACATTAACACATCAGCTCGTCATGGAAAATTAATAATTTTAGTATAACTTGTTTATTCTAGAGCCTTTGACACACTCAATCATGAAACTTAAGATCTATGTATAAATACGCTGGATTCGCACGGCAATTAACCGAATTACTATCAAATTATTTAGAGGGTAGATTGCACGGTGTGTCTTACAATAAAAAATTATCATATTTTAAAATCGTTAATAACAGTGTTCATCAATGAACTATTTTAGGGCCTAGGATGTTTACTTTTTATACTTCGACATTTCCCTGTGCTTTTTTACTTTATAACAATTTAACAATAAAAGACACTGATTGGGTAGATTACAAAACTAAAAGAAATAGTGTAGTTTTGTTGTGATAAGTAATCAAAAAAGCAGATATCATGAACAAAACATTGATAACTGTAAACCTGACTTAAAAAAAATGTGGAAGAACTAATTGGAGTCAAAAAACAATCCATTAGCTTTTCCGACCTTGATTTTGGTCAATATGTAGGGGCTGTGGAAGAAAATTTTAATACATTCTTTGCAGACAGTATAAATGAAATATCGGACAGTATCGAATATAGAGAATGGAAACTAGATAATATTCCTTTTTCAGCAACAAGTCTCCTGCATTTTAAAACAGTGAGCTTATCAGAATTACATATAGTGCGTGATTTAAAGAACAAAAGTATCAGCGATGAGATCTTAACTATTGGATTAGTCAAACAGCTTTTTTATGATAGGTTATCCACTCCTTTATTTGATAAATACATCCTGAACGACAGAAAAGTTTCCAAGTTTATTACATGGGATGTAACATATAACAATAGAAAATAATAATAATAAAGTTGTAAGAAATGAAAAAACTCCTATGTTATAAATCAGTATAGTGTAAAACTAAGTCGAAATAAATATTTAAAAAAAATCTATTCATTTTTATTTTTGTAAAAAATGCATTTTTGATTGTCCTTTAAATATTGATAATTCTGTTTTGTCTATATTTTAAACCATCGTGCAAAATTTTTTCTCAAATTTACTTTTTATTGTAATGGTCTGTAATTGTAAGCAATGTCTTGTATCGAGATTATGGAAAGTATTAGATTTTTTGAATAAATATTTGATTTTTTCTATTATTAATTATAGAGTGTATTAAAATGCAAATTTTTAAATTATAAATATTTTGTAAGTTTAAAAATCCATTAGGTTTATATAGGTTAATAGAAGGTTCCAAATATGATAGTTTATAAATACGTTTTAGAATTTTATTTTGCAATTTTTTTAAAGGTTTAATATGTGAGTAACAAGCAGATCCCCAAACTGAAATAATGTAATTTAGAATATATTAAAGAATAATATATGTTTTTTAAGAATTGTTTATAATCCTCCTATTAACGGAGTTATAGCGGTTCTTATACCCTGAATATGATTTTTCCAACTTAAGTTTTCATCTATAATTAATCCTAAAAATTTTGTTGTATTTGAATATTTAATTTTGTTGTCGTTTATTACTATTGTGGAAATACCAGAATTTCTCTATGTTTTACTTATTAACAAAAAAGAAGATTTTCTAAAATTTAATAAAAGTTTGTGAGATTTAAGCCAGGAACGAATTAATTGTAGATCATGTTCATTATCAGCAAAATAAATAATTGTTGTGTCATCATGATTGTACCTATTCCGAAAGTAAATCAACCCAAAATTCTATCTGAATTTAAACCAATAAACCTTTTGCCAGTGGTGGATAAAATTATGGAGATTGTTGTTTGCAATCAACTTAGAGAATATTTTGTAAACCAATTACTTACGTGGGACAATCTGGCTTCAGGAGTTGCCATTCCTGTGAATCGGCAATTCAGTACGTGTGTGCGGAGAGGAGGAAAAGACTCAGTGAAGGAGAAATAGTCATTAGTGTTTTCGTGGACCTAAAGCGTGCATTTGAGACAATAGATCGTAAAATTTTGTTAAAAAAATTAGCTTTGTGTGGTATAAGAGAATGTGCTTTGAAATGGATTGCTGACTTTTTAAATAACAGGTACAAAACAAAAATAGACAATAGAATATCTAATAAAAATACTAGTACATTAAGTGTACCACAAGAAAGCGTACTAGGTCCACTGATATTTGTAATATATATAAACGACATTTATAGACAATTAAAAAAATGCTTTATTAGTCTATTTGCGGACGATACACTAATCTCTATCTCTGGAAAAAATTATCAAGAAATTACAAACACACTAAACAGTGAACTAAAAGCATTGTATGATTGGATGTGTCAAAACAAACTCTGATTAAATTCAACTAAACATTGTATGATAATAGGGTCAAAAATAAACTGCAGGGCTTTTAATGATTTAAACCTAACTTTGTATATAAATAACACTCCTATTACATTTGTAAGTGACATTAAACATTTAAGAATTATTTTAGATTCACAACTAAGTTTCTTCGCTCATGTCAATTATCTTTGTAAGAAATGGAGTAAAAAAATTGGATTTTTTTGGCGAATATTTTCATGCGTCTCCTAATGGACGAGAATGTTAATTTTACCGAATTAAAATTATTGCTCATCGCTATTGATTTCTTGTACAAAGGAAGAAATAAATAGACTGCAATTAAAGCAGAATAAGGTAATGCGTGTTTTGTTAGGTTGTAATAAATTTACGCCCATAAAAAATATGCTAAACAATTCGAATTGGTTGAATGTCGACAAGTGGGTTAGAGAGCGAATATTATCAAAAACAAAAATCTTTTTTGGCTTTTTCGCAACTGAATAAAAATATTTAACTTTAAATTAATTGAACACATTTAAAAATAACGTTATAGATGGCTGCAAACTATCATTTTTTTCATATCTAGGTTACATGTCAAACAAACTGACACATTTTAAAATTTTAAAATTAATTCTTTTCTATTATTTAATGTTTTTCTCTTACGATCGGCGCACTGATGAGTCCCGATAGGATGAAAGCATTTGTACAACTACTATGTGTCTATAAAAACTTAAGGTAAATGATATAATTTCTTATGCTTGCTTAAATAATATTATTTATATTATGTATCGAAACATTCCGTAGACAGACTAGTCTACATGTTGAGGTATGTAATTATATTAAATATCTGCTTCAATTAATTTAAAGTTAAATATTTTTATTCAGTTGCGAAAAAGCCAAAAAAGATTTTTGTTTGTCAATCTAAACGCAACAAATAATCTGAACACATTTAAAAATAACGTTATAGATGGCTGCAAACTATCATTTTTTTTCATATCTAGGTTACATGTCAAACAAACTGACACATTTTAAAATTTTAAAATTAATTCTTTTCTATTATTTAATGTTTTTCTCTTACGATCGGCGCACTGATGAGTCCCGATAGGGTGAAAGTATTTGTACAACTACTATGTGTCTATAAAAACTTAAGGTAAATGATATAATTTCTTATGCTTGCTTAAATAATATTATTTATATTATGTATCGAAACACTCCGTAGACAGACTAGTCTACATGTTGAGGTATGTAATTATATTAAATATCTGCTTCAATTAATTTAAAGTTAAATATTTTTATTCAGTTGCGAAAAAGCCAAAAAAGATTTTTGTTTGTCAATCTAAACGCAACAAATAATCTGAACACATTTAAAAATAACGTTATAGATGGCTGCAAACTATCATTTTTTTCATATGTAGGTTACATGTCAAACAAACTGACACATTTTAAAATTAATTCTTTTCTATTATTTAATGTTTTTCTCTTACGATCGGCGCACTGATGAGTCCCGATAGGATGAAAGTATTTGTACAACTACTATGTGTCTATAAAAACTTAAGGTAAATGATATAATTTCTTATGCTTGCTTAAATAATATTATTTATATTATGTATCGAAACATTCCGTAGACAGACTAGTCTACATGTTGAGGTATGTAATTATATTAAATATCTGCTTCAATTAATTTAAAGTTAAATATTTTTATTCAGTTGCGAAAAAGCCAAAAAAGATTTTTGTTTGTCAATCTAAACGCAACAAATAATCTGAACACATTTAAAAATAACGTTATAGATGGCTGCAAACTATCATTTTTTTCATATCTAGGTTACATGTCAAACAAACTGACACATTTTAAAATTTTAAAATTAATTCTTTTCTATTATTTAATGTTTTTCTCTTACGATCGGCGCACTGATGAGTCCCGATAGGATGAAAGTATTTGTACAACTACTATGTGTCTATAAAAACTTAAGGTAAATGATATAATTTCTTATGCTTGCTTAAATAATATTATTTATATTATGTATCGAAACATTCCGTAGACAGACTAGTCTACATGTTGAGGTATGTAATTATATTAAATATCTGCTTCAATTAATTTAAAGTTAAATATTTTTATTCAGTTGCGAAAAAGCCAAAAAAGATTTTTGTTTGTCAATCTAAACGCAACAAATAATCTGAACACATTTAAAAATAACGTTATAGATGGCTGCAAACTATCATTTTTTTCATATGTAGGTTACATGTCAAACAAACTGACACATTTTAAAATTAATTCTTTTCTATTATTTAATGTTTTTCTCTTACGATCGGCGCACTGATGAGTCCCGATAGGATGAAAGTATTTGTACAACTACTATGTGTCTATAAAAACTTAAGGTAAATGATATAATTTCTTATGCTTGCTTAAATAATATTATTTATATTATGTATCGAAACATTCCGTAGACAGACTAGTCTACATGTTGAGGTATGTAATTATATTAAATATCTGCTTCAATTAATTTAAAGTTAAATATTTTTATTCAGTTGCGAAAAAGCCAAAAAAGATTTTTGTTTGTCAATCTAAACGCAACAAATAATCTGAACACATTTAAAAATAACGTTATAGATGGCTGCAAACTATCATTTTTTCATATCTAGGTTACATGTCAAACAAACTGACACATTTTAAAATTTTAAAATTAATTCTTTTCTATTATTTAATGTTTTTCTCTTACGATCGGCGCACTGATGAGTCCCGATAGGATGAAAGTATTTGTACAACTACTATGTGTCTATAAAAACTTAAGGTAAATGATATAATTTCTTATGCTTGCTTAAATAATATTATTTATATTATGTATCGAAACATTCCGTAGACAGACTAGTCTACATGTTGAGGTATGTAATTATATTAAATATCTGCTTCAATTAATTTAAAGTTAAATATTTTTATTCAGTTGCGAAAAAGCCAAAAAAGATTTTTGTTTGTCAATCTAAACGCAACAAATAATCTGAACACATTTAAAAATAACGTTATAGATGGCTGCAAACTATCATTTTTTTTTTCATATCTAGGTTACATGTCAAACAAACTGACACATTTTAAAATTTTAAAATTAATTCTTTTCTATTATTTAATGTTTTTCTCTTACGATCGGCGCACTGATGAGTCCCGATAGGATGAAAGTATTTGTACAACTACTATGTGTCTATAAAAACTTAAGGTAAATGATATAATTTCTTATGCTTGCTTAAATAATATTATTTATATTATGTATCGAAACATTCCGTAGACAGACTAGTCTACATGTTGAGGTATGTAATTATATTAAATATCTGCTTCAATTAATTTAAAGTTAAATATTTTTATTCAGTTGCGAAAAAGCCAAAAAAGATTTTTGTTTGTCAATCTAAACGCAACAAATAATCTGAACACATTTAAAAATAGCGAATATTATATTAATATATAAAATTGAAAAAAAAAACTTCCTGAATATTTGGGTGTGTGTCTCGAAAATAGATCGAATTTTCGCAACTACAATATTAGATCTGCACAAAATTATAACATTTGTCAGGTGAAGTAAATTGCCTTGCAAAAAACATTGAGCATGTTTACAAAAAAGTTGTTTGAATATTTACTCCGCGATTAATTTAAGTTAACTTGTTTTGTAAATGTAATGTACTGTTTAGGTTAGCCAAGTGCTAAATAAAGATATATTTATTTATTGATTTAGAGGTATTTGGCCCAAGGGTGGAGAGACAAGGAATTATTTATTGATAACGAATTGCGATTTACAGATCACATTAGTAGTATGCCTTCAAAAGCACTATTACAATCTCAGGGTTATATATTAAAATAAATATGTTTTGAATAAGAAAATAAAGTCAATACTATGCGACTCTCTTATCCTCTCGCATTTTAGCCACTGTGACAGCGTCTACGCATCATGTTCAAATCAAAATAGAGCGCCATAATATCTCTGTAGAAAATTCAGGTCTCGCACAGACGTTCATAGTATTAATATAAGGTTTAAAGGGAAGTTAACAGTTTCTAGATATGCGACACAATTTTACAAACAATGGGTTAAATACTCAGCATATCAAAATTTAAATTTAGACAATATGTTTCGCAGACTGTTAATTATTAATAAGAAATTCTGACTTGGCTTAGCAGAATTTGAAATTTAATTTAGGGAGTAACATTTTATTTTCTTCCAAATATTTTTTGTGTTTTTTGATAGGTTAGTTGAACACACGATTGGAAGTATACTTGTATACTCTATGTATTCTTATTAATAATATTATTGTTCTTTTTCCTGTCCTTATTACTCTCGTTATCGACGTTCTACGAGGTTTATTAATAATAGTAGAGTTATTCTACTGGAATTCTTGTGACAAAGGAATTGCTCTTCAGTCCCGTTTTTTATATAAACATGTTGGTGGGATGACAAGGAGGATACCGTGTTTTATACTAACCTATAAAACATGGCAGAAGTTTTCGAATTTCCTTCAAAATTTGTGTTTGATGAATTTTGATGTAAAATATACTTTTAGTTGTCTTTAAGAATCATGCTAATTAGTGTATTAATTGAATCGACTGTAGGTTTTGTGAAAACCAGCTAAGTTGAGGGGTTTAGTTTTTAACTGTAGGTTTTACATTCTTTTCAAAATGACACTAAATATTTTCTTTTTAAATAAGAAATTCTATTTAATTAAAAAAATAAACAATTAAATAAAAAATGAAAAATTTCTACAAAATTTGGTTATTTTATGATAAGATATTTAAGAACTTTTGTAATTAAATGTTAAACAAAAAATGAATATATTCAGAAGAACAATCAAATATTTAACATTTTGTTAAAATAAAAAAAAACTTGAAACAAAAGAAACTATATTTAATCTAATTTTGTTTTAAAAAAATGTAATATAATTCATTTTATTAAAAAATAAAATATTAATAATTCACTTTCTTTTTCTTGTTTAAAAATCCCTTTTTTTATTTAAAAAATTAAAGATAATTTTATATTTAAAAAATAAGTGCCATTTTGAGGAGAATGAAAAACCTACATTAAATAAAGAAAATGCCAAAAACTAGTTTAGCCGTTATAATAGATACAAAGACCTAAAAATTGGTATGCTTATTAATGACCACTAGAAACATCTGTTCACTAGTTTTTATCAAAATTAGTTACAAAGTTACGATGCATTGTACATAGGCGTCTGAAATCGCCTGACCGCGCAGTTTTGTCGGAAAATTAAAAACAAAGGAACTGTTTTTTTTTTTAATCGGGTTAATAGAATATAGTTGTGCCTTTTTAATTAAAGATGTCAATAACGTAATTTTTACATAAAACTAAAAAAATATATGGCTCTAGGTCCTTGTGCAATGTAAAAACTCTGAATTCCCTTTCTTTGTGATCCCATCAACTTGTTTATTGAGAAAAACTCGAGAGGAAGAGAAGCTCATTTTACTTCTAAAGCTTGTCCTTGAAGTTTACTTAACGCAAAGCAATGGGTTAAAAAGAAAAGATGGCGATCTTTAACTTTGACGGAAGCGGCTAGCGAAAATCGACGTTTGCGTTAAGCTGCAACCAATGAAATTGCTGGATTTTAGAGGGCCCTTGACATTAACATATCCACATAGCAGTCCATTTAAAAAACCTGCTTGGAGTCATTGTCTTTAATTTTAGGAAAATGCTTGTAGTAGTTTTGAATATTTCAATTTCAAATAACAGGCCGAATTCGCCATCTTCTTTGCCCAACTTTACAGCTGCGACACACATTAATATATCCACAATGCTTAGTCTTTACTAGGCATCATTACTATGATTTTGATTATCCATACTCAGCAAATTCAAAAAAACGCACATAAACTGAAAAACAAGCAAGATAAAACTGTATTACACAAAAAGGCGATAAATATAAAAATTAAAGTAAGGTTAGTTACACAAGCAACGTAAACCGTAAACGTTTTCAATTATAACTCGGGCTAAGAACCAGCGGAAACACTTAGCTCAAACCGACGAAGCTAGACGCAAGCTTTTTCAATCTATAACCCAGGCTTTAGCTTTGAGGGTTTTTATTATTTTTAATTATTTGATTCACGTATGTGTAGTAGTCAGATCTAGGTGCTTTGTACATTGTTACTCAAGTATATGTTTATTTTACTTTTAATTACGCGCTGCTCCATCAGCAAGTTTCAATCATATTTCGAATACATTTAAATTAGTATTCAAAAAAACCTTTTCCAATTGGCGCTTTTTGACGTGTACGTTAAATATCGTCCAAAATCGATTTTTGCCAAAATGACCTATCTGTAAACCAAAATGACCTATCTGTAAAGCCTGCCAATATAAGTCTGTTAAAATTATTCCCCCAAATTAATGTAGGCGTAGAAAAATTAAACTTGTTTTAATAATTTAACCATAATTTTATTGTTTGGAGGACAAATATTTCTTTTCCAACTGTCGCATGTCAGTCAAAAAAAATGGTTTAAATATTTTAGAATATGGTTAGTTTAAATGGTAGCAGAATTTGGAATTTTTATAATAAGTGTTACCTATGCTTGACATTGTATTTTCATTTATTGAAATCAGTTTAATTTTGGTAGTCATCTTAAACAGGAATAATGCAAAAAAATCTTTATTCATGATATCTAAATTAATATTATTGCCTAGTTCTTAAATTGATTTTAGATATAATATACGATTTTTAAAAGTGCAGTATTTACATGCATATAGTAAGGAATGTTTTAGGTGTGATATGTATGTATAAAAATTTAAATTTACTTCACATATATTTTAACTACTAGCTAATATTGGTCAATTTACACTATTCCTTAGTTTTAGAAATTAATTATAGTAAAATCTATACATATTTTCCTTCAATTGCAAAATGACCAACTAGATCTACAAAAACAAGATTTTTATTTATTAAGTCGATAATAAATTTGAAATTGATTGTTGTTTGGGAGATCTACTAAGTAATTGGTACAGACGAACTACCTAAAATATTTTTACATTTTAGAATATAAAATAGGTTTACGTTGTAAAGTTATTTAATTTATTACTTTATACATCTAATTCGATTTCATTACATGATCTAAGCAGCAAGGAATATTTGCTATCAATTGCTATAGATTTTAGGACATGATACACACCTCTCAAGACATCAATAAGGCACAATAAAAATTGCGTAAAAATTGACAACGGTTTAAAGAACTTGTAATTTATTGGTATCGTCTTTCTAGTGGGCAATTTGGATTCTAAAAAAGTCATTAAAGGGTTAATTAAAGTTAACTAAACCAATACGCTAATTCTGGTTGCTTAAATATTAATAATTAATTAAAATAGTAATTTTAAAAAGTTAAAGTGATTTTTGGATAGCTTGAAAATAACACCAAATATATTTTGTTTCTATTGTGCCCATTTGAATCTTTTCTGAATAAGTCAACACTGCCAGCAGACTATAATCCCTTTGTACAGAATATTCAAGTAAATATTGTATTTCAACCTCTGAAACGGTAAGAGTTGGTTATTTACTTTTTCCGAGGTCATTAAGGATCCATTTACAGAAATGACAAATTGCTTTTTAGTTTATGAGCTTTGTGAAAACTGTATAAATTCCTAAGTAACTCAAAAATCCTGAAATGTTTAAAAAATGCCTCTTACTAAAGGTTTAATTATATTACGGTTAACACGAACAAACTTCAATCTTCTTAATACGAACCATACTTTCTAGTTATGTTCTATTTTATTTGCTAGTTACAGCCATATATCACTGTAATATGTTTCGCGGCGTTCTGAAATAAAATATTCATCATCCAGAAATATTAGTCGTTTAATTTTAAGCGGGAACTGCACGCAGTAATATGAATCATTTGCAAGCCTTCCGCCGCTGCAATATTATGTTAAAACTATAAGAGATATGTATTAGCTTCAATGTGATTTTAATAGGGAAATATGTATAGTTGGACGCTAAATGCTAAATTATTTTTTGACCACTTTTTGACGCACATGCCTTGCATATAATTTTTTTCTCACAAAATGGCTCTTTACCGCCTTACATTGATCCTTTTTCTACGTAACTGCAAAATTTGAAATGGTAAATCGTACTCATGTGTTTGTATATCTGCAGCGCGTGAATCTTTTTGAACCCATTTTTAACCGAAATGTAATTTAAATTACCTATACATAACGTGGTATGCGTAGGTACCTTTTCATCTTACTTTCAACTCGACTAGACCTTGTCGCTGGTTTTTCACTTTTTGCGTGCAGTTCTCCCTTAAGCTTTCCCCATTGTGGGACGGATTTTGTTTCCTATTATTAAAAATGAGATTATATGAACTCTTTTTGTGTTTTTCTTATTTTCTAAAAATGTGCAAATAACTATTATAGATAACGAGAAACCTGAAGGTGAGGTCTTAATTATAACTATAATGATAGTTGTCATACTTAAAAAAAGATTTAACTTTTTATCAAAATACTAATATATATATATTTAGGCGACATAACGCATTTTAAATTTGAAGTTAAAATTATAGCTCCCCATTAAATAAAAGAAGCGTTTAAAACATCCAGCTCAATATCATTATTATTTTGAAATTATAAAACTTTCCGTAATTCCATTTCCTATTGCAAAATTGATTATTTCTTTTCCACAAGAACTTTCTTCAATGACTATTATTTATGTAGTTAGATTTTGACGTAGAGTTAAAAATGAGTCTCCTTATTTCAAAATTAACAACCTCCAGAAAAAAACAATTTTCTAAAATTGGCTTAATATAAACACTCTAAAATATATTATTTTCTATAATATTGAAGAACACTTCCTATATTTTTGAAACAAAAAAAAACTATAACTTCCAAGAAATTGCCAAAAATGTTTGGTAGATTGTTAGTTTTGATAAGGGCATTTTTTTTCAATATCACAAGTAGAAAAGCATGCTTGTTAAGAGTGCCATTAGTTAGTTTATATCGGGCCATCTCACTAATTCAATACAAACTTGGTAACGTTTTACAAAAGCTGTCTTGATTTCAATAGACCCCCTTATTTCTAGTGCATTTTGGCAATGTCGTGGCATAGTTAAAATTAGTTGTTGAGTTAATCGGTCCGATTTTCCTCTAATTGCCCTCACTAATTGATAAATAGGTAAAAACCTCTTTATCTCTTTGCCTTAATGCAAATTTAAGTCGATTTTCTATATGCTTACAAACTCGAGACCTTAGTGATCATATCATACTGGTGATTCCATTTGCTTCCAAAACTGTATTGACAATTGCAATCCTAGGAGGACGCGCATTATCGTCAACTAAAATACAATCGTCGTCGAAATTTTGAGCAAATGGTATTACAATGGGTATAAGACAATGGTAGCCGTAACTGTGGCTCGTGACACAAAGAGTTTGATTCTCCCGTTAAGGATAATCCCCCGTTATAATTATAATACCAGCCCACCAACGGATTGACAAGGGCTTATACTGAATTCACTGTCTCATTCGGGCTCCTCAACACTAAGATTCACCCATCTGAGTGATATAAGTTAATTTTTTATTCGCCCACAAAGAGACTGCTTTTTTAGCCATTCAAGTGACACTGAATGTGCTTTCTTGCATATTTTTGGCGGAAAGTATGGGGTCTTGGTCTCAGCAGAATACAATTTGCGCGGCATCTTGCCCTAAAAAGTAATCCTTTAGAATGAAAACTCCTTGACGGGATACCATACTAGATCCTAAAAAAAATTAAAATATTTTAGGTGTAACTTGTATTTACCTTAAATTTTATTAATTTCGTGAAGCCGCGTGTTAATTCTAGTGTTTAATTCTATTTGAGGGGTATAATCTGTTGGTTTTTGAATTAGAAAATTCATTTTAAGCAAGTTTTATATTTTCCTCAAAAGCTCAAAAACCAAAAACAATTTGTCATTTTGGTGAATAGATCTCCTTTCATAATTTAAAAAGCTAATTTTAATTTGACAGACGTCGGAATCTTAGGGTTTAAGAGATTGCAATATATCCATCTTCTAAAATAGACGCCTCGTACGCTCAGGAAATATGTGTTTTTTGAAGTAGAAATAAATCGCCTTTTTTTCCAAACTCTTTAGGTTTAGTGCAAGTAATAGACAAAAGCATTGTATTTAAACGCTTGTTGATTAAACATTTCAATTTAATAATGCTATTATATAAAACATTAGTAAATAATTTTCATTTCACTTTAAAAAAAAGAAAGTCAGTCGATTTTCTTAAATACAAATATAGTTTTATGCAATTTATAGTTGCAAAAAATAAACAGAATAATTCCAGACATATATGTTTGTATATATGTATATATATATATATATATATATATATATATATATATATATATATATATATATATATATATATATATATATATATATATATATATATATATATATATATATATATATATATATATATATATATATATTTCATAATATCACATCTTTTATTTCATGTCATACATTTATTCGCTTAGAAAGAAACTCGAAATAAGCATTGTAAACGCAAGTTGTACTGGACGAACAAGTTTGCAATTTTATAGTCATTGCAAATGCTTAATAACAACCGATTTATGAAGGAAACCTGCATTGGACAATACTAATTAAAGTATGAAGTTACAAAATGGTTAATGATTATAAATGTATACATTTAAATTTTGTATAATTTTTAGATTCTTATACATAACTATATTTTCCTTAAATAAACTCGTTTTGCTTCATATATCAAGTTGTAGTAAAATTTATAGTAAATTTTGAGAGTTTTTACATATTGCTTATTATCTTCATAAGTGCTATATAAAAAGAAATTTTTATAAAATGAAAAAATGGTTCCTTATTTTCTTCAGTATTCACTAAGTCTTAAATTTACTAGTGGTAGTAGGGAAAATAAAATTAAAAGTTTAATATTCAAAAAGAGAACAAAGTTTTTACTTAATTTTAAACAGCAGTTCCATCATCGGAGGACACAGTCTGGAAATGTTCTTGACCTAAAATTAGAAAACAATATTTAAGTTAATATTACTTGAAGAGGCAAAAATCACCTTAAACAGAACAAACGATTCAATTAGTTTCATTGCATTCGTATAATATTATAATATTAACTTTATAATTACATGGTGCTTACAATTCCAGAGCTCCTTTTACTAAGGAAAAAATATAAAATATAAAAATAAATTCTTATTTTCTACAAAAATTACATTTATTAATTATTAAGAAAAATATACTTTTACTAAGAACTGACGATATCTAGTGGAAATCCAACTCTTAAAGTTATCGTTATCTACACTTATAATATTCGGTCAATATATACAGGGTGATCGGGATTAATCTATGTTTACCGCCAACACTTTAAAACTCCCGAATATACTGAATTTACAAAAAAGAAAACATTGATAGTATTTATTATTTATTCACCGTGTTTAATTTATTAAAAGACGGTATCTTTTTTTTAAGAAAGCTCAAATTTTACGTTTTCTGCGGTAAGTTAGGCAGGTATTTCTCGTAATAACTTTGTTTCAGACTCCCAGTTAATTGCTTTAGAACAGCGATTGGATTTTTTTTTTGATATTGGACCACCTTTTGCTCGAGAATTATTTTGTGTATCTCCACGCGATTTGTATATTATATAACCAAATTAATAATACAACGGTATATTAAAAACAATTTTTTTGGTGGGATAGAATGCTTTGCTTCTTATTTTCGTAGAGCTGATATATATTTGGCGGGATTGACGATAGCTCCAGTTTTATTTCCGTGTATGCTGAGAAAGTAACCCATTTTATCGTAAAAAAACTTGATAGATATGTAGAAATTTCCTCTATTTCATGAACACCCTTACTAGTAAGTAATATATTTATAAGGTATTTCTAATATAAAAATCTTGTAAGATATAGTCGAATGCGGTCTTATCGTGCGTGTCCAAAGGTCACCAACATTATGAATCAAATCAGAAAACACAGTGAATACCAAAATGTTGTGTGATTCTTTTATCGAGCTATTAAATCTTGATGGGTTATTTACAAATATACAGGGAGAAAGAAAATTGTTTTTTTTGTTATATTACGCAATATTATTAAGATAGCCACTTAATATTATTTTATATATTAAATGCCGAGGAACTAAATAAGAAAATTCGCTAAATATGCATTTGCTTAAAATTTTTTGGTTGGCAAAAGCAAAAATACACAAAATGGCAAGCGCCTTAATAAAGTCGGAAAACGGTTCGAATCAGTGGAACAATCAGCATATGTTCTGTTTATGCAGCCACTTAACGAAAGTGATATTTTTTTATCAATCACCAAAAATTATGAGCCCCGCTTGACCTAAAAATCTAACCACTTCTACAGTGTCATTTATTTAAATGCGGGCCACCCCTGTGTAAAGAAAACTTGTTTTTTTTGTATTGTGATAACAAAAAAATTTTATTTTGCAAAAATATTATACACTTTTGTTAAAAATACAAGATAATTAGTTATTACTTCCCTCGTGAGATTTTTTCAGATCTTCACGTTTAAGGATCCTTAGATGCCGCAAAACATGTTTTCTCAATTCCGTCTGTCTGTAGGTATGCCTGTCCGTCAATTTATCTGTTCGCGGCATAGCTAAAAAACTACTTATCCGATTTCTTCAAATTTTAGTCTAAAATTAAGGGCCATGCATGCGAAAAGTACAGGCTATATATATATATATATATATATATATATATATATATATATATATATATATATATATATATATATATATATATATATATATATATATATATATATATATATGTATATATAGCCTGTATTTTTCGTGAGCCCCGAGTTTCTGATAAAGCGATTTTACCGATATTTATATATCAAATTTTGTCTTATAATTAATAAAAAAATTTACTTATTTTAAACACGCTTTAAAATTGGAACAAATATTCTATAATTATGTATTTATTGCCTACAAAATTACAAATGTATTAAAAAAGTAAGCAAAAAAATGGTGTCAAATCTAATACCAAAATTTTTAAATTAAAATTCACTGGCTAATATCCAGGAGCCAGTGGCAAAAGCTCTGAGAATCGGTATAAGGAATGTATAGAAACTTGTGCATGAAAAAAAAAACATAATTTACTTCCGAAGAAGATTAAGAAATGTACACGAAAAACTCCAAAGGCAAAAGACTTAAGTTACAATGCAAAAATGGTTATTCATAATGCAATTTATGATTTATACACGTCAAAGACTAATATAATCTTTCAGAAACTTTTTAATATTATAGACTAAAAAAAATATCATCACTTAAAAAGTCCTCATCTTCTGAGTCGTCCTCAAATGGCGCAATGATCATTCATGCTATTTCCACATCTAGAACTCGTTCTCGATTCTACCAACCCCATATTAATTTTTTCCGTATGTTCCACAGATTTCTTCCAGTACTCCGGCGTAATATAATTTAATGAATCTTGCCAAACAATTTGCACTTCATCTGATGTAAGACCATCGTTCACGTGTTTTTCGTAATATGATTTTGCCCCAGCCCATATTAATTCTATTGCGTTAAACTGGCAATGGTATGGCGGCAATCGTAAAACCTCATGTCCATGTTCCCGTAATATTTCATCTACGGCATATATTGTTGGTTTTTTAATAGATTTTGCCATTAAAAGAAGTTCTAGTTTCAGCATATTGGGTAAAGGATTTTGTTTTTGTTTTATTAGCCAGTCATAAATATCACTTTTCTTCCAGGATGAAGTAGGTTGTTTATTTAAGATTCTTGAATGATAAGATGCATTGTCCAGAATGATTAAAGATGGAGCATCTAAATTTGGAATCCGTTGTTCTTTTAACCACTTTTCAAACAATTCACATTTCATATTATCATGGTAGTTCATACTTTTGGATGTTGAAGAAAACAGTAAACTTGCACCTGGGAGAAATCCTGTTGAAGAACCTGCATGCATAATGATGAACCGTTTTCCGTCCCAGATCCCTTTTTTCTCTTGACACTTTTTACAAACTTGTCCTGCCAAGATTTCGAACCACTTCCATTAGAAAATATCCAAGTCTCGTCTAAAAATACCAATTTTCTAAATTTTAAATTAACATTTTCCGTGTATTTCTTTAAAAACTGGATACGCTGACTTGCTATATGTTGCAAGTCGCATAAAAATCTTCGATTACAGTCCTTTTTATATCGAAAACCCAACATTTTTATTAATTTTGACAACGATTTTAGTCCAGTTTCCAATATGATTTTTTAAAGCTTCTTTTAAAACTTGAAGGGTTATATTAGTTTTTGATGTGTATAAATCGTAAATTGCACTACGAATATTCATTTTTACATTGTCACTTAAGTTTTCTGTCTTTGGATTTTTTCGTGTACATTTCTTAATCTTCGTCGGTAGTAAATTATGCTTTTTTTCATGCACAATTTTCTGCACAGTCCTTATACCGATTTTCAGAGCTTTTGCTACTGTCTCCTGGATATTGGCCGGTGAATTTTCATTTTCGTAATATATTATTAGATTAAATACCATTCTTTTCACTTGTGGATGCAAAAAACCAGACAATGTTTTCTATTACTCATTTTGTCACTGACTTGCTCAAAGACTTTTGCAACCAATATAAAATAAATACCAGCAATTTATATGTATATCCTCTTTTTTCATATGAAAATTTCATAGGTCTATCTAATTCGTCTTCTGGATTTTACGCGGAGGATATGATTACACGTAATAAAAGAAAAACAAACTTAAAAAGTTTGTCGTTGATAAATCGTATGACCCGCACGATAACACTGCTTTTGACTATACCAATAATTTTTTGTTACCACATTCCACATTTTGTTGCTTGAGTTAAACAGAAGATACTTATGTTTAGTTTGTAAGCCAATTATTCTATTCTTTTTTCGGTTTCTATACACTTAACTGTACCCACGCCGATCTTAACTGATCACCAATCCAAATTTTTTCGGCGACGTTTCATTTTCGAGATATCCGCAATCAAAGTTCACAATCTTATACACACGGTTTTTCATCTTTATTTCTCCATCTTTCAGTATCTTTTATGGGAAACCGATTAAATAGACAATTAAAATACCGAAATAACACATATTTTCTAATGTATAACGTTTTCACTCATAAATCGCATAAAAAAATTGTATCTTTCAATAGCTGTTTTTCTAACCGAATTCTTTTTGTTTTTTTTTCTGTTTAAATAGTTTATTCCCAACTATTTTACAGTAAGTTCTTTACAGGGACACTAACTAACTAACAACTAGCTAGTTAATTAAAATTATATAATAAAGTTAAAGAAAACTATTAGCTAATCTAAATCCTAGAATAAAATATATTGTTCCGGATTGGCCGGTACACAAACACGTAGATTCTGAAGGCACTCCTTTTATTCAAAACACAGGTTACAGGTATCAAAGGTAGACACTGGTTATACTTAACAATCGTAACTAAGGTAACTTTAAACTTGTCAATGTCAGGTTTTTAACACTTCAAAATCTCAATTACAACTACTGTAGCCTTTAGAAAACGGATGGAATGATCTAGAAAATTCTAGAATAATCTAAATACTACAGAGTGAGATGAATTAAGCCTAACAGAATATTCGAGAACGATTTTTGACACTAACATAGTTGGTACATGGATAAAAATTAAGTTAAGTCTACTTCAATAAAATAACAAACAATAAATAAATTCATCTAAATATTAACAAACCTATAACTAGGGCTAAATTCGTAACATTGCCCCCTTCCCAGAGTTGATCGTCCCGATCAAACATCTTCGGAATCTTGGTAACGGGCTAATCGATGGAGATGCACCACTTTCATTTTTGCATGAGGGCTTTTCTGAATCCGGTATACTAAGTCATTCAGTCGGGTCACCTCACGATACGGGCCTTCCCATGATTTCTGCAACTACAGCGATCCTCCCTTAGTTCTTTTTGGATTGTATAACCAATGTTTCACATCTGTACGGCTTCCTAACCAATAAAACCTTTCTCGAACTTTTTCAAGAGTCTTCATAACACCAAAATGTCCTCCTCTTACACCGTTGTGTACAGCTTGCAACACTTCAGGAATTCTCTTTGAGGGCAAAATAGTTTGGTATTTGTTATTTATGAATTTTTGAACTTTCCCAAATTCTTTTTAGCAGGCTGTCTTTTATCACCAAAGAGTCCCATAAAGCCCAGTATCCTTTAAATTTCTGCGATTTGGCTGTAATTTATTGGTAACAAGGTCTTGGTGAATTTTCTAATTTCAGTTTAATTATAGGGCCAATATCTGAGTCTTCTTGCTGATCTTTGGATAACATTTTAGAGTCCCACTCTAGAGAGCTTTGAAGTGCTGTTCTTCAGCAATGAAAATCGTCAGGATCTTCGCTTTCCTCGTGTCTGTTGCAATGTTTACAACTTTCTGGGCATGGTCTTTTTGATAAGGCATCAGCATTTCTATGATTTAACCCTTTGCGATGTTCAACTTTAAAGTCATATTCCTGTAGGCGCTGCAACCACCTGGCTATTTGTCCTTCGGGATTCTTAAATTGTAGCAACCATTTGAGTGATGCATGATCCGTCCTTAAAAGGAATTTTTGCCCATACAAGTACTTATGAAAGTGCTCCAATGTTTTAACAATAGCCAATAGTTCTTTCCTTGTAACACAGTAGTTGCGTTCAGGTTTAGAAAGAACCTTGCTGAAATAGACTATTACTTTTTATTCGCCATTTTGTACTTGTGACAAAATACCACCAATAGCGGCATTGCTGGCATTGATGTCTACAATAAACATCTGGGATGGCTCAGGGTATGATAACACTGGAGGATTACACAAGGCTTGCTTCAAGTTGTTAAATGCTTCTCCACATTCTTGGGTCCATACATAGCTGTGACTGCTTTCACTAAGTCGATGTAATGGTCTAGCGATTTTAGCAAAACCTTTTATGAATCGTCTATAATACGCATAATAAGTCCCAGAAAACTCCTTAGTTCATGTCTGTCCTTTGGTATTGGCCAATTTTGAATGGTTTCAGTCTTCTCAGGATCGATTAAGCCAGCCCTTCTCAGTTTCTGGAAAACAGCTTCAATATTCTTTAAATGACCTTCAAATGTTTTCCCAAGAATAATGATGTCATCTAAATATACTTGGCATGTTTCTCATGTCATTCCATGTAATGTCAGTTCCATTAAACGTTCAAATGTTGCTGGGGCGTTGCATAATCCAAAAGGCATAACTTTAAATTGCCACAGTCCAGTCCCAGTAGAAAACTCTGTCTTTTCTTTATCATCTGGATTAAGCTTAACTTGCCAATAACCACTTTTCTGGTTCAAGTTTGAGAACTTTTTTGATCCTGTTATCGTCAATTCTTGGTAAGGGAAAGCTATCTTTCTTTGTGACGTCATTGAGCCTGCGGAGTCGACGCAGAATCTGGTGGAGCCATCTGTCTTCTTAACTAAGACTACTGGTAACGACCATGGACTTTGAGATAGTTCTATAATGTCTTGTTTTTCCATATCCTTAAGCATCTGATTAACTTCATGTCGCTTTGCCAAAGGTATTCGTCTTGGAGGCTGTTTTATCGGCGCTGCATCACCAGTATTAATTCGATGTTGAACTATGTTAGTTTTTCCTAAGCCGCTGTCAGACATAGAGAAAACTTTTTGATTTCTTCTCAAAAGTTCTTCCAACTTGGTCATCTAGACCTTATTCAGTAAATGTGGTGATTTCACTAGTACCTTAGGTAAAGTAGTTCCAGGTTCTGAAGATGGTAAGTTTGTACAAGTAAATATTGTATTAGCAGGTTGACAGGTTCCGATCTTGTCACCTTTTTTTACTTGCTGGGGATGGCCTTTTAGATTCATCCTTTTGACAAACATCATATTTCCTCTGCAATGAGTTAAGGTTCTTGCTGGTAAAATTCCCTTCGCATGTAGTGGACAGTCGCTTTTACTACACATTCCGAACAGACAGGTAAGGTAGTATCTTCTAGCAAAACCACTTCTCGGATAGTGGAATTATTTCTTTGGGGCAGGTTCAGAACTATTTCTTCATTTTTCGTACGGAGGACTCGTTGAGGTATGTCAAGGATAAACTTATTTTGGTTCACAACATCAAGACCAATTATGAAATCATCCATTATATCTGCGACGAAAATAGCGTGTATGAAGGTAGCGTTCCCCAGGGTTACTTCAGCCTCATGAATACCTTTCACAGGTATAATTTCACCGTTGGCGGTTTCCAAGACATATTTTTTGTATGGATTTTCTGTCCTGCAAGGAGCTATAATGTCTGGTCTCACGATGGTGTGTGTTGAGTCGGTATCCAGTACCATTTCACAGTCGCGACCGCATATCTTCCCCGGTACTACCAAGCTAGAGCCATTATTCTGCAGCCGGGATACTTTGATTTTTGGTAGCACCTAGCCAGCTTTTGCCCCTTAAAACTGGCTAATGAGATTTTTCCGAAATATCTTCAGGAATCCCATTGCTGGTATATCGGCTTTGCACGTGTTCCTCTTTACCACATTTCCAACAACGGGCGCCTTTTCCTTGTCGGAAAGTTAAAGATTTATTTTCGTCTTTCTGATGTTTAAGAAGAATCTCTTGCAGTTCTTTCAAAAGGTTCGAAGCATTTTGGTTTGTAGTCCGGTATTCTGGAGTGTACTGTAGTTTTCCTTGACCCCTGGATGTTTGTTTAGCTGTTTCGAACTGAAAGGTATATGCCAGAGCTTCTGAAATCTTCTTTATTCTAGCCATTCTTCAAGCTTGGTTGGTATCAGGTTCACGAAGGCCTTCGATAAAACTGCTTACTGCCAACTCTTGCTTGATCTCTTCAGGGTAGGATGGATAAGTCAAGTTAATTAGTCGCACAATATCGGTTTCATACTCTTGAAGACTTTCGTTATATTTTTGCCTTCGACATTGAAGTTGTGCTTTATAAACCTCCTGTAGATGTGCTTCCCCATAACGCATTTCTAGACGGCTTACTAATGTCCCAAAGTCATTTTGTTTATCTTCGGGTATGTTCCTTAGCACCTCCATTGCTTCGCCACGCAAGGAACCAACCAGCGCTCGTGCCTTTTCGGTGGAATCCCAACTATTTCCTGTTGCAGCAGCTTTAAATTGTTTCAGGTAAGTAACCCACGGCACCTTACCATCAAACGTAGGTGGCTTTATTACATGTGATAAAGAGACAACGTCGGATTTGAACTCACTTTGCTTTCCAAATTTCTGCATCTGGGAACGTAAACTTTGGACTTCTTGCTGCATTTGGTTATGAACCTCCTGAACTTGCCTTTGCACTTTCTTCTCCATTTGCCCCATTTCCTCTTTTACATCTTCTTTGGTTAGCGTCAGTTCAAGCAACGTTTTTCTAGTGATTTCTTCTTGATTCTTCTTCATTTCTTGCATTCTTTGTTTCACGTCTTCTTGGTGCCTCCTCATATCTTCAAGTTCATCTTTTATGTCTTCTTGGTTCTTCCTCATGTCTTCTATAGGTTCTTGCTTTAGTTCTTCTTGGTTTCTCTTCATATCTTCCTTAATTTCTTGCTTCATGTCTTCTTGATTTTTCTTCAGGTCGCCTAGTTCTTGCTTCATGTCTTCTTGGTTTTTCTTGATGTCTTCTTTAAGTTCCTGCTTCATATCTTCTTGGCTTCCCTTCATATCTTCTTGACTTCTCTTCATATTTTCTTTAAGTTCATTCTTCATTTCTTCTTGGGTCTTCTTTATTTCTTGTTTACATCTTCTTGGTTTTTCTGTCATTATGCATTGCAATAATCAAGTTCATCAAAGAATCCAAATTTGCTGCCATGATTATTGCTACTAGTAGAAACTATTTCTTACTTCTTTAGCTTCAACTGGATCCTAATCCCGCTTCCGACACCAAATGTTCCGGATTGGCTGGTATACAAACACGTAAATTCTGAATGCACTCCTTTTATTGAAAACACAGATTACAGGTATCAAAAGTAGACACTGATTATACTTAACAATCGTAACTAAGGTAACTTTAAACTTGTCAATGTCAGGTTTTTAATACTTCGAAATCTCAATTACAACTGAATCAAAATGAGGCCTCGCGGCGGGCTTATATAGCCTTTAGAAAAGGATGGAATGATCTAGAAAATTCTAGAATAATCTAAATACTAGAGGGTGAGATAAATTAAGCCTAACAGAACATTCGAGAACGATTTTTGACACTAACATAGTCGTTACATGGATAAAAATTAAGGTAGGTAAGTCTACTTCAATAAAATAACAAACAATAAAAAAAGTCATCTAAATCTTAACAAACCTATAACTAGGGCTAAATTCGTAACAATATAATCAATTATACATGTCTATACAATTTTAAATATAATTATTTACTATATTTCCAACCTTTTTTTTCTTTAATACTTTTCTAAATTTAATCACATTTTTGATATCTATTATTATTTTTGGAATTTCATTGTAAATATCTATTCTTTCATAGACTAAAGACCTTTTGCCAAAATTACTTTTAATGTTTATCGTTTGAATTTAGTTATGCTGTCTAGTTTGATCGTAATGTAATGAAGAAATGTTTTTAAAATCAATTACTGACACCCGTATTCTCTAAAGAGACATAAATTTAGACCAGGTCTAACATGACAGTTGTAGTTTTAAGATGACATTTTTAATAACTGAACAAATAATTTTTCTACATGTCACAATTACAAAATGACAGTGACAAGCGAAACATAACTGGCGAACTGAGTTAAGTACCATGGCAACTAGACCTGGTCTATCTCTTAAACCTTTTTAGCGAATACGCGGGTGATGTTTAGCTTTTAAAATGATCGAATGAATTAATGAGCAAACTTTAAATTTATATACATTTTCTAAATTTAAAAGGCTTCTTGGTTTATACAAATGTATTGCTGATTCCAAATATGGCAATTTATAAATGTATATACATTTTATTACCTTACTCTGTAATGTTTTAAGAGGTCTTAGTGATGTTTTACAAGCGGATCTCCATATGGAAATTAAATATTGAAATTTTGAATAAATTAGTGAAAAATAAATGTATTTTAAATATTTTAGAGCAAGAAAATTCCTAATTTTGGGATAAATTCGAATAATAGAAGAAATGCTTTTATTAATGTGTACAGGGTTATTTTTTATAATTTGCCCCCCCTGAGAGGCTTGTTTTTTCAAGATGCAAAGAAATACTTCCTACGAAAAGGAAATTTCGTAGAGATTTACATGGCGGCAATTTTAAAAACAAAAGACAATCGGAAAATCACTAAATCACCTCCAACTTTGTTACTTTACATTGGACACCCCGTATTTTTTGACATTTTTGGATTCCCCTCATTTTCCCCTTATCAAAATTATATAATTTGTCTATATTCCGAACAGTAGTTTTTGAGTTATTCCACTTTAAAGTTACCACATATGACAATTTCACAGATATGCAGCCATACTTAAATCGCGGTACCCATGAAATGATGAAATCGCTTTACCCATGGAATGTCACCAACAAAAACAAAACACTTACTTTTATTCGTAAGTAAAATATTTTATTGATTTTACGGAAAACAAAATTAATAAAATCTAAAATGCACTTTACCGAAGTAGAAAAACTAAAAATTTTTTATTCCGCAAATGCTAATAATGCGACAATACAGCCTGCTATATCCTGGTGCAAAAGTTCCCTCAAGAAAAACTGTTGCATATATAGTAAAAAACCACGTACAAAGAAAATCCTTGCAGAGGCAAATAAGACGAGCAAGTTTTGACTTGGACGAGGAATTATCCATATTATTATATTTTGAATGTAAAAAATTCTTTCATTAGATAGCCTAAAAGTTAAATTAAAACAAATTTTTAGAAAATCCAAGCAAATCGATGCCGGACGTGTCTCAAAAATCGAGGTTCTACATCCGTTCAGTGCTAAAAAAAAATCGATACCGCCCGTATAAAATTAGACCAGTCCAACTATTAACCAACATTCATTTTAACCAACGCCTCCACTCCGTAAGGATATGCTGACCAGTCTGACGTACGATATGCTGTTATTCAGAAGGATTTTGTGGTCTGGTGAGGTTTGTGTTACCACAGCCGAATTGTTTAATAGAAAAAACAAGCACCTTTGGGCAACTTTTATTTACAACAGTTGTTCATGTCGGTTGTTACCTGCTGTCATGTCGTCCAAACATATCTAGAAATACAGTCGAAAGTGTTATTGTGTGACTGAAACTGTAAAACATTAAACAATACTAGCTGGCCCGATAGACCTTGGAAAAAGATCTCTTTATAAGTATGAGTCTAACTGAGGTAGAGTAGGTAACCACCTTAACTTGATTCCAAGGAGATGCACTCGGAATTTTTTTAAAGAACATAACACCGCGGGGATTTCTAGTTTGTATGAGCGGTACAGGCGGTACTTCTATTCCTCGTTAGTATTGGGTCGGCTAAAATACTGAATGGGCTTTAAAGTGTTATCTTCTTACCTTTGGAAAAGTATGCCGACTAACAGTGACGTATGTGTTGAAAATTTTCATCCAAACCTCCGCAGAAGCAATTTCTATACACGCCACTGCCGCCTAAATCTACTTTGTTCGCATCACAATGAGGTCAATTTCCACTTTTCTAATGAAAAATAAGAATATGGTGCGCATTCACCATATGGTTAAGAAATGTTTTCGAAAAAAAACCTATTGGTTTTATAGAAAAAATACTCAATAAAACAATACAAAAAATATTGTTGAAAATGTCTCGGTAACCAGACGAATATTTTTAAAAAATCATGTAAATTGGTGCAGTACAACTCTCTCACGCACTTGCTGAAAAACCTGACTTAGTGTTTTAAATATATAGATTATCCCAAGCTTGGCTTACTGACGAATAACTGGGATATTTCTCAAATGTGATTTCAAACATCAAAAAGGAACAATTGCATGGGCTTAAGAGGAAGAAAGACATGTAAGTGAGGATACAAAGTCTTGGCGCACCCCTATAGCTTCTTAGGTGCTTGAAATATCGTCGCGAAATTTGGATCATATATATGAGACTTGAAATTCAAAAATTGTTGTAACGACTAACCCTTAATAATCCTAAAAAAAAATGCAATAAGCAAATGAGATTAGCTGAAACTAAAAAATTGAAATAACAACTATGTATGATTTAGATAGTTGTTATTTTAATTTTACAGTTTCACAAAATAGAAACTTACTGAGCAGATAAGCAGCAAGGTCCATGTCATCACTTTGACTGGCCAACATACGGGGAGTATTTCCCCGATGATCCGTGATATCGAGCTTAGCACCTCCTGCTACTAACATGCAGCAGATATCACGCCATCTATAGGCTGCTGCTTTGTGAAGAGCTGTCTGTCCCCTGAAACGTATTTTAATGTTTTTTTATCATATCGCATGACAAGGCAGTTTCAAAGATACAACTACAAAGTAAACAAAATAGCACAGTATGTATAATGTGCGATTCGTGCACTGGCATAAGATGGATGAATAATGACGGTGCTTGTTAGGGAGTATGAAATGTGAGCTATTATTTAAGACATTACTAAACGCGTTATATTATTGCGTTTTAATTCACTCTACGAACAATGATACTCGCAAACTAATATACAAATGTGTGATTTTTGCCTTTCCGTGTATTATTGTAAAATATTGTAAATCAAAGAGTGGTAAACGTTAACTTATTATTTGGCAAAAAAATGTATATAAACTGAACGAGAAACATCTATTAATGTATTTCACTCAATATATTCAACTATTTGGTTTTAATACAATATTATAAAAAAAATAGCCCAACATTTTAAATATAAAAAGCTACTCAAAAAATACCAGAATGAAATATTTCCGATCTCAGAATAAATCTGTTCTGTTTTGAATGAATCAAATACAAATTGGCAACAAACAATAAAATGTCATAAGTGCCAATTTATAATTGACAATAAATTTTAAAATCCTGTGTTTTAGCTTGTGGAATATAACTCCGCTCGATGGTATAGGATTTCCCACTGCATGGCCAGAGAATTGTTCTTCTTTTTGTCAATTATGATACGAATTCTATGTATCTACCATAAAGTTTTGTTTCCTATTATTCGCTTTGTGTTTAATTTATTTTTCTTCTTTCCGCGATAGAACTGTTGGGTATAATTCTCACTTTCTTGTGAAGAAGTCAAATTATTTAAGGTTTCTACTCTTTTTAAATGTATATTTCTCTTATAGTTTTCTATATTACAATTATTTTACTTAAAGTAAATACCGAACAATCCTGGGTTTGTAGATGTGTTTAAATCAATTAATTTTTTAAGGATGCATGTAAGATTGTAAGATTTAAGATGCTACCTTTAAAACTGAATTTTGACACATTTTTAAAATCTATGTACGAAGTAGATTTCCCTAAGATTAGTATTGGTAGAGATGCGTCCATGATCTGAAATATCAATAGATTGGGTGTCTGATTCTGTAATTTTTAAATCTTCTGATAAAACTAAATGATCATGATGTCAGGGGGGTAGCTGGTATGCGGCTAAACTTACTGGCAGTCAGCTCAAATCCTAGTTTCTCCAAAACATTCATATATGAAATATCAGATTTGCTTAGATCAAAATTATTTAAATTTACGTCGCCAAGGCATATTAAATAGAGAATCGGAAGAGGTGTGTCAATAAATAATCCTATATTCTAATTAATCAATCAAATTTAGTGAATGATATTGCAAACATTAGTTCACCTCACATTCCAACTCTGCGACATCATTCTTTGTGGTTGTCCAGTACTTTCCACCATCGCGGGACACGCTGACTTAGCAAACAATCGTTTAACACAGCAAATGAAATTATTAATTCAGAAAATGATTTGGATACTTGTCTATCAATCATAGGTGGACGTAATGAAAACTCAGTCAACAGAATTCCACAAAACATATTAAGGTATTTAAAGGATATTTTAATAGCGCAACTAAATCAACTGATCTATTTGAAAATGTAATAAATTGTTTTGTTAAAGAAGCACTATATTAAATAATTATCTTTAAAATGTTAAGGAAGGGCACGAAAATAATCTTACATCTGGAAATAAACTTTAATAAAATTAGTACTCTGAGTGGTTCGTTATACCTAAAATTGAAATAAGCCGCAGCCAGTACGATAAATCAGGTTTGCCTGGGCGATACCATTAGCTATAAGTCCGATCAGTGGGAAGACTTCCCGGATTAGTTCTTCAGGTTTGAAAAAAAAAGATATCTTTTTATTTTAAACCAAATATGTATTTTAAACAGTAGTTTTTTAATTTTAAATATGTTTTAACTCGAAAGTGAGAATTATGTTTAAATCAAAAAAATATGTTAAAACACTTGTTTTAAACTCTGATATTATAATTAATTATTATTAGCTTAAACTATTCAGTGTATAAGTAAGTTTTTTTATTAGAGTATGTTTTACAAAATATAGTTTTATATTAAATTAACTAGAAAAAAAAACACATTTAAGTTTTAAAAATGTTTTTCTTTGGTACAAGATTTTAAAGTAATGACCCAGATAAACCTACACCAGATGCGAAAGTGCCTATCTAACGCATGCATAGTGAATTTATGTGAAACTAATATTTTAAATGCGCACGGAAAAATGCTTGCTCGAGTGGCGATATCGATAGTGCGAGAGCTTATGTTATTATTTAATTTTTCAAACATTTATTTTTTATACAGTTTTATTTTTGTGGTTGTAAAAATGCCTGGTTATTAGTGCCTTTATTTACATTATCCAAATAGAAGTGGGAGCAATAAATCACTGTTTAAATTACCACAAGATCCCGTAAGGTATGTTGGTTTTATTATTAACATTTATAATTTTTTACGCCTGATAGTAAGTTTAATAAGTTTACGCAAAATATGTTTTAACAAGTAGGTACTTATAAGTTTAATATATAGTTTTTTTTATAGTACAAAAATATAATCATTTTAGAAATAACAGATGGCTTAAAGCGGCTGGAAGTCTCTTAGAAAAAAGTTATTGTAACTACAAGTTATCACTTTGAAAGTAAATGTAAATGTTTTGCGGTATCTACAAGCTGTTTAAAGCGCCTTTATGATAACCGCTATACCGACAATTTTTTCCTGGACCAAAGCGCAGATCTGATTTTTTATTCGAAGACCCGCCGAAAAAGGTCATAATTCTGCCAGATAGATAATTTTATTGTTAAAGACAGCATTATTAAAATACCGGTCTCGACAAGCATATTAATCCCGGTAAGATAGAAATAACCCAACTGCCGTGGCTCAAAGGCAGAGAAAATCAAATCTTAGACGTCATGAAGGTGAACACGGTCATCCATTACGCAAAAAGTTTACTACTATAGTTACGGATAAAATTTTAATAAAATGCAAACGTTACATCAACCACACTTGAGCCGCTAAAATTTTTAATCATGCTTTAAAGTAATGGTCTTTTAAAGACATGAAAATAATTGGTTTTTATCAACAATAAAAAGGAATTTTAAAATACTGTAACGCAACTACCGACTATAATCTAATCTAAACATTTTGTATTAAGGTAAAGCAAATATTAGATAGACAACAAAATAATTGATAAAATAGAACAAGTAATAAAACAGTTTATATAATGAGCAACCACAATATACACAAAAAAATAAGCATTTTTCAACAATATATATGCTCAGTAATTAAATAAATCCGCTCAACAAATCGAATTGAGATACCGACCAGTATTAACAAGACTGTTTCGTCCGACCGTTGGCGTTGGTTTAGCTACCGGCACGAACTGGCATGGACTAGATTTTTGTTACTTGTACAATGCAGATAATTAAAAAACGTATTTTCTAAGAACTGAGAACATTTATTGGAAAATGTTTACAATATTTTTTTACGGGAACGTAAAATTAGTTTATGTCGCTTCTCTATGATTTGATTTTTTCCGGTCTAGCACGTTATATCAATGCATCGTTTTTTGTCATTAGATTATATATTTTATGTTTGTTTTAGATATTACCCAAAAACCTTTTTCTTTAATGCCGACAATATTGGTTTTACTTAAATAAATCATAAAATGATAGCACTTTACAATGTAATTCCTCAATAACAGACAAGATACTCTTAATCAACTAGTTACATAATTAATATTCAGATATGTTTTATAATTTTGGGTATAAATAAATATTTTTCTGAAAGTTAAAAATGTGTTTTATTTCCTAATTTAAGCACCATTATCTGAATAGTGCAGGAATATGAGCATTTGGCATTTTTTTAAAACAACAATATAATTAGTTTCTCATTTTAATGAAATAAGATTAAATAGAATGTACATCGTAGTAAAAGCAAAAATAAGGACCTTACAAAACCAGTAATTTATATATTATAATACCTAAATATTCCCAACATTTTGTTGTGTTGTAATTTATTAATAATTTTTATTATTCAACAAAATGTTTGTTGCGGGCCATACATGTCTCTCGCGCCGAGGCCAAAGAAAATTGACGCGCTACTTGTCTAAGTTTCGCATCTGGTGTAGATTTATCTGGGGTAATGATTCTTTAAACACATTGTTTTTACTCAGAATGTTAAAAAAATTGTCTAAAACAAGAAAAGATGTGTTACACATGTTTAACACACTTATTTTTAATCAAAATATGTAAATCCTAACAACCCTTGTCTTACCCCCATTATTCAAAGGTTTTGAATTTACCAGGTATGGATTTTCATTTAAGTTTCGAGTTCTTTCAGATTTTCAGCATATGAACAATACCTTTGTCAGTGTGTATAATTAATATATGAAATAAATTAACATATGAATTGAATTGAAAAAATGAAATAAAATTCAGTACGCATTAGCCTAAAAAAATATACAAAAAGCACAAAATCTATTATTTGCAAAACTTTTACCTAACTAGGTAAACTACTAATCAATTGCTAAAAATAATTGAAATGTTGCTACTTTGAAACCGAATACATGGGTTTCAAATCAAACAAATCGATTGCTATTTTTTACCTTGAATTGATTTTTGTGTTACTTAACACAGAACTTTAAGGATTTGTAAAAAAATGGTGTTATATAACTGTTTTAAAAGAATTTTTTTTGGCTTTTTCGCACTTATAAAAATATATAAATATACATTAAATTAAATATTTTCAAATTGTATATCTCAACATGTACAGAACACTAATCTGTCAACGATCGTTTTAGAAATACATCAGCAAATGTTTTATAATCAAAAAAATAGTTAACTTGAGATATGTAGTCATAAATAATATAAATTATCTTGCAAAATATAAACATTTTCTACATAACCCTAATTTTGCAAATGTTTTTTGTTATTTATACCTACTATTTTTTAAGTGTCTCTCTCGGGACAATTTCTCCACTTTTTCGATACCTTTATGCCAGCAAAAGTTTTTTAAACTCATTTTAAAAAAAGCTATAGGAAAAATACAATTTGTTTTTATTAACAGGGTGATTCACATTGGATATATTGGTCCATTTTACCTCGAGTCAAAATTATATTATATATATATATATATATATATATATATATATATATATATATATATATATATATATATATACATAAGAAATGAAAAATTTAAGTTCATGGTATGGGTACGCGTTTTGAGACATTATCTTTAAAGCATTTTTACTAGTTGGCCGATTTTAAGACTTGAGGGCTACATATATTCATTAACAAATGTATATCATCTATAGTCAAAGGGCGAAATTGTCCCAAAATAAACTGTTAATGAATGTAATGCATCAAAACTGATTGCGAGTTAACCTGGCAAAAAACCGAAATCCTTATTTAAGTCATAGAACTTCTGTTTTCGAAATGGTAGCAAAATTTAAATTATTCTCAGAAATTGATCAGTCGATTATTTAATAAATACCGCATATTGGAAAAATGACTAAAATTTGTGTTAATGTTCGACTTTCAAACATAAAACTAGAACAATACCACGGATTACATCTACCAGATGGGAAATTATCAACATTCGCCATATACCCAAATTTCGTGACCTTGACGACGCGACCGCGACGGAACAGTCGTAAGGAAAGTATTGACAATTGCCAACAGGAAAAATTTTACAAATTGCTCTCGCACTCTATCGAGAAGACTCATATCTGGTGCGTAATCTGCGGCAATACTAAGAGAATACAAAAAAATCTGCTAATAATTTTACTTTGTTTTTTCATTTTAAGATTTTTTTTTGCGCAAAATAAAAAGGACTTACAAATTAATATCCTTATCATCAATAGTGTTTGGAGCGTTGTTGATGATATACTTAATGATATCCTTATGTCCGTATCGTGCTGCGTAATGTAGAGGGATTTGTCCGGAGGAGTCCCTCGTACGTAACGAGTATCCCTGGATGTGTAATTCTCGAAGCTTTAATGTAAGTAAAGAAAAAGTTTAGTAATTAGTATTTAGAATAATTTAGTCAATAATAAGTTAAACTGACGAAAATATCTTATATTTGAAAAAGAAATTCCACTCTTAAAAATGAAAATTTACATTTCCAAAAAACAGAATATATAAAAAAAATGGGACAAATTGACGAAAATCAAACCTAGGAAAAACAGAAACCTAAAAGAAATAGCAATACTACAGAAGTAAAAAAAGAACGTAAATTAACTTTATAAACATACAGGGAAGCATTTACTATTTTTATAAGCGATTTTTTAGAACAAAAATACCAAAACCTCAGGTATTTGGAGAATGTGTTTTTGTTCAGAACTTACTGAAATACATCATACTAATCCAGCCGTCAAGGATTTTCTCAGCAAAAATATAATAACGATCTTAAATTTAATATGACGATAGTATTAACTAGGGAGAACAAACTAATAAAAAATTCTGGTTTTAGTAAAATTTTTCAAAACAATATAATGTAATTTTATCGATTAATTTTCCCAATTAACTCAATACATGCCTTATTACAGTTAAAAAATGCTACCGTGTTAAGAAAGGTTTAAATGTTTAATATCAAACTAGATTATTATTCACAAATAATGACATTATATCAAAGTCAGTTAAATAAGAAATAACAACCTAGGGCGTTATTATAGAAAAATAACGCCATACGGTATCATTATAGAAAAATAACGCCCTAGGGCATTGAAAATAATAAATTAGCTTATTATTATTAAAGCTAGACTTTTCTCGAAAAAATATTTTACTTACTCGGATATTAAACGTTGAATGAACCATGGGTATTATAAGCGATAACGGTTTCGGTCGACGCATATCTCGAGGGCCAGAGGCCTTCGAGAAACACTGTGTCAACTTTAAGCGTTATTAGCCTTATAGTACCCCTGGTACCTTAATAACTATAATGATTCATAAGATTTATTAATATGAAATTGACTTAAAAAGCACTGGGAAACGATAGCGTAAGCTTCTGAGGTAACTATTAAAATGTCAGAATGGAAACATAGTTTATTTACTTTCCGATATAAACCCACATAGCTTAGTCGTCAGAGCTTTAGACTTTAACTTCAAAAGTCCGCTGTTCGACCTTCGGGTCATTGCACCTTTTTTATATCAATATCCATTATTTTGTAATTGTGTTATTATCGGACTCCGTTTTTAATTAGCCTAGGTAATTTTTGTTTTGATGTAAAAATTTGTATTATATTAAATTTATGCATCAGTCCATTGTCAAATTATTTTTACATATTATTTGAGTCGGTACTAGGCCAGCACTTAGGTTAGAAGCCTTCGTTATTCAAGCCATAACACAAAAATGCATATAAAAAAAAATATTGCAAAAGATAGTTCTGATAAATAAATTTATAACTATCGCCGATCTATAGGAAGAACAAACAGCTATTTCCAGTATAGTCTATGTGAAATAGCTAAGGGATTTTCAAATTATACAAACACCTAATATCACGTAACGGATTCTTTTATAGGTAAATCTAGGTATATTTTTAAACCAACAATTTTCTTTACTAAATTAAACCATGCTTTTGATGGAGCTATCAATGTTAGTAAAAGTTAATATAATTTACTTTAGAATATGTCCGCGGAAAGAGCTGACTAAAGGAAAAAACAATTAAAACTCTCAAAATTAGCTGCCGATTTTGTGATTTCCTAAAAAGAGAGCGACGCGCAGTTTCAAATTTAAAAACTGTTTCCAAAACTTATTACACGTTGATCCTCTGTTTCAAATACCTAATAAAGAATCGGCAGTCTAATGTAAAAGAAATACTAAGTACAAAATATACACATATGCAAAATATTTTTATACTTATTTTGTGTCTAACTTTCTCAGTCTCGTTAAATTTCAATCTAGCTGAGTTTTTTCTTATCGACATAGACCTTTAATTACAACCGTTATGACAATACCATTCACAACAGAAATCTTTATACAGTCAATCAACAAGGACAACACCTTTTCTTTACGGTAGTAGTAAAACATTAGTACAAAGTTGCATTATAAGAATTCGATTACATTACATACACACAGAAGCTAATATGAGTGAATAACGAAACGTTAGATATTCAACAGAAATACGAAAAATGTAGTCACGCACTGCATAAATAAAATATTTATTCAATGAAAAATAAAACGAAAAGTTGCCTTATATATTTTTTATATATCATCTGCTTAAAATTAATAACTACTGTAAATATGTTGTAGTTTTTTTGATGTGTGTGAATGATAATATTTTTTGGCTTACCGTTGCTAAATTTCCGTTTTTTGCAGCAATGATCAACTCGTCGTTTGCTCTTTCTTCTACTATGCTGGAACACAACAAAACAATAATATTTCAGTCCGTTTTTTTCTTCAACCAGCAAACCTTTTAAGTAATGGTAAATAAGCAATAAAACTATTAGCGAGATATTTATAAAAAAAGCGGTAAATTCGCCTTCACCCAAAATTTCCCTCCTACAGAATTCCATTACGTACAGATAAGACAGTTTATATGTATAAGCTTGAAATTATGTGGTGATAACTTTATACATATCCCATAAACTGCAATTTATTTCTAAACAACTACAAGTATGGATTCACAAAATACGTTAAGGGAAGTTGTGGATAAAGGTGAAGTTTCATATATTTTTTTTAATTTGCTTTTAATTTATTTTTATATTATCATTATTACTACTTATTTTTTACAATTTTATTTTCATGGTTTCTAAAAAATAAATGGTGTCAAGGTTTTTTCCAGGAAATGGAATTTTACCGAATATTTTAACATTTTGTTAGGTCGCAGTTTTGTTTTGCTACCTGGATAATTTTACCAGTTTATCCCTGTTTCACACTTGATTTCTGTTCAAATTTTCAATTCAATTAAATAAGTTTTTTTAATACAGAAATTTAAATAATTCATTAGGCGGCCATTTTGTTCTGCCATAAGAGCCGCACAGACAGAGGGCGGTCAGGCGTTCCGAGTTCTGCGTTCATTTTTTGGAGTTCCGTGGGCACACACGCAGCGACCAATTACCAGTGTTCCAGTTTTGTTCCAAATATTGGGCGTGACACATGTTCTCAGACAGTTCATCTTCCAAAGAAGAAGAAGCTTTACTTTTATGGAGCATGAAGGCGTTCAAGAGAAAAAGAAAACACTGGATACACCCAATTAACATCAGTAAGCGAGAGAAGAATCAAGAAGAATTTAATACTCTTTTTGCTGAATTGCTTCAAGACGAAAAACGATTTCTTATTTATTTTTATGTCAATAGATGGCATTAATGAATTGTATGGTTTAATGAAACATGATATAGAAAAACAAGATACCAACTAGAGGAAGGCCATTCCTGCAAAAGAGAGGTTGGTAGTATTTTAAAGGTAATATTTTATTATTTAACATGTACAAAAAGAAATGAAACTATCACATTACTAAAAACTTATTTCGCATTTACTGTTACACTGTTACAGTTTCAGTAGGTGAATGAGTGATGTCCTCTTAATCCAAAAGTCTATGTGCTACGGTCCCATAATAGTGAGTGAATTCTTGAGATGCTTCTGAACATACATTGAAATACTCGTTTGTAGTGTCATTGGAGTCTTTCGTGTTCTGTTGATAATAGATACATAGCACGGGGCAATTGGTCTTGAGATGATATACTGGGGAAACTATCTCTTGATGGGAATTGTTGTGTCATTTCAGCGATAATAACATTAGTATCTCCTGCTGCATGTTTTTTGTTTTTTAATCATTTTTTTTGTAATGGCCTTTTAAAACCTTTCATTTTAATTCAAAAAATCGTATCGCATATTATGGCGCCCGAAATCCGCCATTTCACTTATCCTAGGACACTTGGGTTGCCGAGAAGAATCTAACGGTATCTAAACTGTAAAAATCCATCTAACCGTTTTGATGATACGAGGTAATAAAGAAATTTACAAATATACATACATACATAAATACACGCCAAAGACACTGCCGTCGGGTAATAAAAAGAAAACATATCTTTTCATTTACCATCCTCAGTTTCTTTGCGATTTTAAACCAAGCTTCTGCTTCCTTTTCACGATTTTTATAACCATGATTATTTAAATCATATAACAACCGCTTTTCTCGAACTAATTTAATGAATTTTTCTGTTTCCGACATGGCGGAGTTCACGCGTTCTTTGTCTATCTCTGATTAGGACGCCCAAACAGAAAAGTTGTTATTGACCGCTGCAGTCTGACTACTGGTAGTGCGTGTTGTTTCTATAATTCCATGCAATAACAAAGATCGTAGACTTCTGAACGCGGAACTTGGAACGCCTGATCGCCTTCTGTCAGCACGGACTTTAATGACTTCACTTAGTTTTAGCACTTTATCTCTACAGCACACTTGATTTTTGTGCAAAATTTAAGGTTTATTAGACAAGTAGTTTTTTTTAGGCCGCCATTTTCTTTCGCCATATTGGATTTTCAACAAAATGTTATCTTATTCCATCCCAAATGACTCTTGATCTTTGAATACAATTTGGAGTCAATCGGAGAAATAGCTTCTGAGCCATGCTGCGCACTGGTAGAAAGACAGACAGACAGTTCGACAAACCGACGGAAACGATTTTCTGGGTCTAGAGCCTCCAAAACGCTAAATGTGCAAACAGGTCGAAAGGCGATTAAAATAATTACATTACGAAGTATAGGTGATTCTTAAGTAAGTATATTAAATTTACCCTAAGATTCCTGCTAAAATTTTAGGAAGAAAAGGACCTATAAAAATGTGGCCTTTTTTATTTTTCAAGATATCAAAATGATCCAAAAAACATATTATACGGGTAGTTTCCTAGTTGTATACATAAAAAAAATTTTAATTACCAACTATATAAATATTACTTGGCTTTTTTTTAAATGAGACCCTCTAAATTTTACTTTCAGATAGGCCTCTTTTTCCAGAATATAAATATATCGGGTTTTACACCTTTATTTTAAAAATTAACCGCCAAAGTAAAGAAAAACCGCGACATAAGACGAAAACGTGTGACAAAGATTCTCTTTCTCTCTTGAGGATATTTCGTTTAAGCGAGTTTTTCTCCTTTTTCTCATTTATTTTTAGAGATAAATGTAACAAGACTGATATATTTGAAATCAGAAAAAAGATACCTATCTAATGAAAATAAAATTTGTAAGGGATCTAATTTTAAAAAGAGTCAAGATATATTTATATCTGGAAATTAAAATCTTTTAAATATTTTTTAATGGTTTATAAAACTTGGTAACTACAATTTGTTTTTGTGATCATTTTGATATTTTGAATAATAAGAAAGTTAAAATGTAGACAAGTTAAAATAATTACGCTGTACAGGGTTTTTCTTTTAAAGATAGAAAGAAGTTTAAGTTATCAGAGTTGAAGGATTTTTTCTGCGTTATCAGAATTTGTCATCGGAAAAATCAAATAAGCATCGAAAAACTGTCAATAAACATCAACATATACTTTTTTTAATGAAACACCTTGTATATTATTATTATTATTAATAAGCCATCTTGTCTCACAGTATTCCTGTGGTTGTATTTTATACTGACAGGATTATACCAAGTCAGTACAAAAAAGAAGGAAAAGTAAAAAAAAACAACTATTGTGTATTAAGAAATGATCTAACGATGCTACATACACAGGAACAATGAAGACTCTTTCGCGTTTTCACACCCTTTTTATTTCAATTGTCAAGTCGGTGTATTTGGCGATCTTCTCACTGTATTTCGCTTGGATGTTCTCTTCGTTGGTGAGAGCCATGCCAATTAAATAAATGATTTTTTTCTTTTTTGGATTGAAAGGTGATATCGGGTCTGTTTGCGGGGATTGTTTTACTGTGTGGATGTCAATGTCCCAGAAGAGCTTGTAGTCTTCGTTTTCAAGTATGGATGTTGAAGTATAATGGTAGTAAGGGTCTGTGTTCTCCGTTAGTTTGTATGCTGTGGCTAATGATTGATGAACGACCTTCGCTGCTGAGTTGTGTCTCGCACACTGTCTACATCTACTCGTTATGCGATCTTTCGTTTCTCTCTGCTGGTGACATCTCCTGCACCTGTCGTCTTCAATGGTTGTTACCTTAACGATGTGCTTTTGGTAGTTTCTGGTTGCTATGACTTTGTCCCGGATGGCAAGCAGGAAGCCTTATGTTTCGGGGAACAGTTGCCCGTCTTGTAAATACGTATATGAAAGTTTTTTATATATGTGGTCTTGCTTTATGTGGTATCTGTGTCTTCCGTGGAGTGTTTTTTCAGTGTTCATCTTTTCTAGTCGTGATTGGTTGTGACTGAAATTAACAATCAATTTCTCAACAAATGTTGGGTTCCAAGCCCATCCCGGATGCATTAATCAAAAGGAGTGGGCTGGTTTCTATTAGTTCTATGTGTTGTCCTGTAAGAATTTTCTCACTATGTGGCAAGTACTGAGCAGGACTACCTTCTGGATGTCGATGAAAGTATTAACATGCGGTCCTATGACTTTTAAGTTTTGTTCTAGTGTTTTTGGAACTAGTCCAGTTGATGATCGGTATCATATGAACCATATTCAGTCGCCATGTCTGCTGTATCTCGATGACCAGCTCCAACTATTTGGTCTTTTTCTCTTGATATTTATCCAACCCCTTGTTATTGTTGGGTCTAGCGACATCTACCAAATAAGCTGTCTTTGTTTCCTTATTTAACAGTACCACATCAAGCCAATTATTCGTCACCCGTCGATCGGTGATAATTGCCCGACCGTAGTACAGTTTGAAGGCATTATTTTCAAGCACTGAACTTGGTTGGTATTTATAATAGGTGTTATGTCGCTGGAGGTAGTCCGTGTTTGCTAGGTAAGTGCAACCAGATGTTATATGCTGTATAGTCTGATCTCTCACTACATTTTCGACACTTATCGGATTCAACGGACTGGTGTTTGATGATGAATTTAGTGTAATTTCGCGTGTTAATAAAGTGGTCCTGTATTTCCTTCACGAATCGTTCTGTCTCTGGGAATAGTTGTCCATCCTTCAGCCACCTGTTGGATGCTTCCTTATCTATGTGTGGCTGATTCAAGCCATTGTGATATCGGCCGTGCAGTGTCATTTGAGCCCACTGTTCTTGTTTGTCGGGGCCTAAATTTGACTTTAGGATGATGTTGTCACTTGCGAGATTGAGAGGAGAGGACGAGTTGTCACTTAAAGACACTATGCGATGGAGGCTTGATGTTTTGTGCCTTGTTCGTGAAGAAATCTCTCAATTTTTGCAGCTGTCGAGAGTGTGAATTGGTCAAGTCAACAAAGGATCTTCCACCTTCTCTTCGTGGTAAGGTCATTGTTGGTTGATGACCTTGAGTGGGGTGACTTCTACTTGGTCATTATTAGGCGAGTAGTTCGCTGTAGTTCCTCTAGCTCCCTGTTAGTCCATTTCAAGATTCCGAAACTGTAGGTCAGCAGGGGCACAGCATAGGTGTTAATTGCTGCAATGAGATTTCCGGCGTTCAGTTCTATCTTCAGAAGAGGTCGCACTCTTTTAACGTGCTGATCTTTCATCTTGTTATTTCCTTGCCTAACCTGGAGCAGTTTAGCTTGTTGAAATCCTAGGTATTTGTAGGTCTCTACTTGGTTCATCTCTTGAACTATTTCTCCATTGGGTAGGGCTACATCACCATTAATAACTTTGCCTTTATCGATCTCAAGGCTTTACATTTTTCCATTCCAAATTCCATCTGGATATCTTTCGAAAAGGCGTTTGTCACGTCAATAAGCTTTTTTAGTTGGTTATGGTTTCCATCATATAGCTTAACGTCATCCATATATAGAAGTTGGGACATGGTTCGGGAATCGTCTCTATTGGCTTTGATGTTGAAGCCATGTCCTGTATTATTGAGCAACGTGGATAGGGGGTTCATCGCTAAGCAGAACCAAAGTGGACTTAACGAGTCTCCTTGGTAAATTCCCCTATTGATGCGTATCTCATCGGTGGTAAGAGATTGATCGCCATTATAGATCTTCAAGTTCGTTCTCCACTGGTGCTTGATAGTTGCTTGATATTGATGATCATAAGGTGAATTTTATATATTCCTAGTACGTCTATGCGTCTATGTAGTGTGGTAAGCTGTCAAACGTCTTTTTATAGTCTATAAAAGCAATGTGTATGTTGCGTTGTTTTTTCTGTGCCTGCTTAAGTACCACAGAGTCGATGATAAGTTGTTCTTTGATCCTCGGCTAATAGGTTATGACTGTTAATATGAAAATAGATACGATTTGCAATGCATTCTGTTAGAATTTTGTACATGGTGGGCAAACAGGTTATGGGCTTATACTGGGACAGGTCTTAGAAATGCGGAGGTTGCCTCCGGATCATGTATTATTTTAGTAAACTGGCGGGCCAAAGCTTCATGGAGGACCTCAGATTTCTTATACCAAAAATTGTGAATATGGTCAACTCCTGGTGACTTCCAGTTGCTAGTTCCTTTAACTTTCTCCTTGGTGATAGAGTCAAATTCCATTTGTGGTGTTTGAATCTGATCACGTTGAGATTGTATGTAGCATTTCGGTTATGCTCTTTTCGTTTTTTCCAGATATTCGACCAATACTCGGTCAAATGCTTTTTGCTCGGCAGCATATTCTCAGTATTGATGTGATCTCTGGTGTAACTGATAATCCGATAGAACTGTCTTTGATTGGTGTTGAAAAGCCGGTTCTGTGGTTTTCTCTCTAAGCATTTGTATTTCTGCAGACGTTTCGCTTTAGCTGTTAGTTTTTGCTTTTGTATATCTTGGTACTCATCTAGTTTTTGTTGATGGTTTTGTATGAGTTTTGTACCTATCTTTTTAAATATCTTTCAACTTTGTTAAAACAATTGAACGTATCAACTTTACTAAAACAATTGACAAACCTGGATATTCAGACTTATTTTCATCAATGGACTTAGCTAGTGGATATTTTTAAGTTAAATTGGACGAACGGGATCGTAAAATAACTCTTAATGTTACCAGTTTACTAGAATAAACATAGGATTGAATAATACACCCAGCACCTATTTGCACTTCATGAACCGCATTTCGTCGGGTTAATAGGAAAAGAAGCATTAGTTTACCTCGACAATATATTCCCAAACTACCTAATTTGCAACGAAATGGATTTCAGCTTCATATCTCAGTTTTTAATTATCTATTTCCCCACTCCAATTTTTTGTTTGAGAGGATGTGTTTTAATTAACATTTTCTGTCAGAGTAGAAATTGGTGTCAGGAGGGTTATAAATGTCAATTTTCAAGCGGCATTTTCTCAAAAATTGTTGAATTTAGGTATAGGAAACATAACAGGAAAAGTGTTTAGAATGTTCAGGACAATACAAAAATGAAATAATATACAGATTATTTCATTACGAAAACGGATGTTGCCACCGGTTTAAGGTAGAAGCGACAACACTGCACAATTAAAGATATTTTAAAAATAGAGATAGATGATCATGAAGATTATCTATGTCCAGAACCAAATTTTCAAAGTAATCTATTTATTGGTTGTCCAAATACCCTGTATATAATGTAGATTATTCCATAAGAAAAAATATTTTAATCATTCACGCATTTTCACTTGTAACACATTAACCTTTTCAATAAAAAAAATATTTATTAAATAATTTATTTATTTATTCAAAAGTGCTTGTTTCGTTTTGTTTTTTTTGTTGTTGACTGGTGAAAATTCTGCATATCCATGGAAAGCTACGTCTCTCATTAGACTGCTACCGACTCCATTATTTGTGTTGCAAGTTAACATGTACTCACTCTGTCTCTCTCTAGAGTTTTTGTCAACTTTCCAAATTGTCACTAAAGATACGGGTAGCAAATTTATATACAGCAAAAAGATACTCATTCGATACACATATAGTGTATAGGATGACCCAATAAAAATATTAATTTTTTGGTCATATTTTACGAGCTCCCTGCATACATAAAAAAATTATGTGTTCAAATTGTCATAGCTTATTAAAAAATGTTAAATGTTATATGGGTGCTCCATTTATACTCAGTGACTCTCTGATTATTAGGATTAGTAATGACATATAAAATTAGCTACGTATCTACTTGAAGCAATATGGTGACATGGTGATCTTACCTAAAGGCACTACTCGTTTGTTGATTCAAGCTGAATAATCGTTCTGCAAAGCTGCGCACACAAAAAATAAAAAAATTAAAGTAAAACATTTACATTCCATATAGCATTTATTTTTGTAAACTGGCTTTTTTTATTATGGGTTTGATATACATTTGTTTAAAAATAATTTGTAATAAAAAGCGGGCTAATGTTTTCATGAATTCCACCTGAAAGCGCTAAATTTCATGTAATTAAAAATCAAACCATCAGCGGAGCGATGTTTAGATTATTAGCAAATAGAATATAATACAATTATGAAAATCGAGATTAAAACGGTATTTTTACTCAAGCGAATAACGGCACTTGTTTTAAATATTGAATTGAATGTTGCATCATAGGTAAAATGTCTAGGAGTAAAGCATGACGCTAAGTTAACTTTAAACTTCACTTGAGAATAAGAATAAAAAAGGCGAAAAAAATACATCGAAAAAAAACTTTTTCTAACTACCGCAAATAAATAAACTATTACAGGGAAACAGACATTAGGGTTAGCTTACCTTCGAATTTTGTTTTCTGCACTGCAGATATGTGGGCTACCACCATTTAACTGTTCATCAGGAGTTTCAGCTGTTTCATTGACTGGAACAGGTGGGTGATCACTAGGTGAATCTAAACTGCCCTCATCACTAAAATTAAAAATGTTATTGTATTGTTCAGAGTGATAGTAAGGGATGGCAAAAAAGTTCGAGACTAGCAATCTCATTACATTACAAGAAAACGCAGACTTTATTTTTGGATATCTATTAATTTCGTTCGAAAGTATTCGCATTAAATGAGGGCAGCCTGGACCGGTTACTATAGAATTATAAATTTCATATTATTATTTCCCTAGGGGTGCAAGTTGAAATAAATTTTTTCGTTGAGGGCATGCAGTAACTTAAGTTAAGTCCGTCAAATCAGTCTCAATACAGGAGGGAAAATTATTACTTCATTATGTATGCACGGAAAAATCAATTGTGATCATGCTGCTTTCAATGATATTCCAATTAGTAGCAAGTGAGTATATGATCAAACCACGTAGAAAAGTTTTAAAAATATTTTCCCTACCTAAAATTAGACTAAAGAGTTTAACGAACTTATTCAATATATTTATAATATAAAAACATAATAATAATGAACAATATATCCATAATTATAAGTGACAATTGCAGATATTATGCTTGCTTTAGTTGTTTTAAACATGTTTATGCTAAGGAAGAGTCTTCGCATTGTTCCAATAGACGGGGATATTTTTCTTTATATGTTATTATTAATATCCGGCTTTGCGGCCGTTTGTTACTATGGCTCTCACACTCGGGGACGAGAACCTGGTGTGGGTCGTGTCATTTCAGAAAAACCATGTTTTTCGACTATTCGGTGGATATATTTCCGAAACTATTAGAGATAGGGCGATGAATTTGACATGTGGTTTTAGAGTAGACCGCATTTGGTAACGGAGATGTGGTACCGCAAAGTCGACCAAAAAAGTCAACTTCGATGTAACACGGTTCAGGTCCCAATTTTTTATTTATTTTGTCGTAACTTTTTGGGACGATGGCTCTTCAAGTCCTACAGAACCCTATTGTTTTTGGTTGAGCTTCGAACCTGTTTCGTGGTTTTATGATTTTTTTTTGGTTCGAGAAAAGGGTGTTTTGGGGCGCTTATAGCTGGAACTGGGTACATCCTAGCGAAATTTTACAAGAGAAATTTTTCATTGGAAATATAGAGAAAAAACCTGAATGCATCTTTTTTGGAAAAATGACCGAAAAAAAACTGAAATTTATCGAAAAAAAAAATTTTAGAAAAAAGCAGTCGTCCTGTCGAAAAACTGATTAGGACATCGGAAAATGCTAAAAAATATACACAAAATGGAATACCTGTGAAGGATTCTGAGTATGTACAGGGGGTGCAATTACTAGATAAAATTTGTAGGTTCTTAAAAATGGGTAGGTAAAATTTTCCACATTACCCTGTATTATAAGAAAGCTAATACACCTAGGACGTGGGGTATTTTTTTTACGAGTAGAAACTAGATACTCATAGGTAGATTGTGACCAAATGTCAAAATTTTAGCCTACATGGTTAAATGACTGCGATTTTTCAGATTTGAAACTTTAAAGGCCAAATTTAACTTCACTGTGGGGCCTACTGTAAACACTAATGGGAATCATTACCTGACAGAATGATAGAGCGTTTATTTGGCTACAAAAACCTCTGTAATATTTTCTTATAGCTACTGGGGAAATAGGTAAATATTCGATTTAAAGGAAACTTTTTGGCACAATTTCTAGATTACTCTGAGACGATCAATAATTTCAAAACATCCACTCATCCTTTACTTTCGTCGCTGTCAGAAGTGTAATTGAATAAATATTTAAGTAAAAATTATTTAATTTCAGACACTCAACTCAACCAAAAGGATTTCTTGGGTATTTTTAAAATTGGCAGCTTGAAATGCATGAAGTAGGTAGCTACAATTTGAAGGATAATACTTTCCCCAATTTTATAAAATATCTGTAAGAAAATTAGTTGTCATTCTCGATTACATGCATTACATCAATATCGTTTAAGATCAGCTAGAGCAGCAAAATACTTGCATCTAATTGGATACGGGATAGATGCGTTTTTTAGTATATAGTCCGGTATGTTTATATATTTTGTGAGGTTTTTTAGGATACGAGCATAGAGTTTCTAATTTTTTTATGCTCGTATAAGTTTCGCATAGAAAATGTAATATCAATTCGAAAATTATCACACTCGTAAAAAAGATATAGATTAAGCAACCTTTTGCTTTCGATCTATGCCATATCCGGCTGTTAAATGTAAATTCGTAAAAGGAAAATTATACTTATAAGGTACGTTAATTATAATTCTATATTTTAAAAATTTTTACTTCTTGAATACACGCAAAAACCCCTTTAAAACATTGATCGAAAACCAGAAAAACTGAAGTATCTCGAAAACTATAAATATTTTCTGATGAATATAAATTAGGAAAATATGTGCCCTAGGGAGATTTTTTTTTCAGGTTTTTTATTAAATTTTAAATGTCAGTGTTATAGAAAGCTATAAATGGTACGCAAATTTTTAGAAAAAGAAATTTTCTCTTGTTTCTAGTTCTATAAATATTTCATTTATTTCTATACAATTTCATCAAAAATGAATAGTAAAGAAAATATTATTCAAATAATTGTTTTTGTGACATTTTTAACTCAAAAACCTACCCTATACTTTAATTTTAAATTCGCAAATAAAAAGAACTTTTGGTTACTATTATTATTATTAAATAATAACTTTTTAACCATTATCATTTTATTTTAATACTAACAGCTGTCAAAATGTTTTCGTTCGCAACCATTTATGTACCAGTAGGACCAGCGACCGTTTATTATTCAAAACATAGCCGTCATGGATATGTTAATAGAAAAACACGTTCTGCGCCACACGTATAAGAATGCTGCACAATGCAAGTACTCAAAGTCCACAATTTTAGTACCAGTTAGTTCGGATTATCATGCGATTTTTATACTTATAATGACAGTGACTCTTTTTACGTATTGCATTAATGACCGTTTGTTAACAAAATGAGGTCGAAACTAAGTGTGTAAACAAACACAAAAGACCCTTTTTGCGACCTAACGCTCGTACTTGTTAAAAGTTGCTGCTTACTTGGCGGCGACCGACAACAACTTGAATGCACTCGTTAATGACCTGAGCTGCGGATACCTGCGAGATTTATGCACGTATTTTTATTTTTGTGTTTGTAATGCCCATCCCCACCTTGGCCGGAGTTGCATTATGCGAATGTTCATTGAGTGTCTTTATAACTTCATTATTTTGGACATGGATTCGATTTTGAGTCAATTTATCCAAAACATAAATAAAGCCATAATGAATACGTTTTGACTTTTTCCGCCTCGTGTACACTTTATTGACAACTAGAATTTCTATTAATTAATCCCCCAACAAACTAGAAAATTAAATGATATAATCTATTTGTATGCATAATTTGGACTTTCCCATCTTTTGTATCCGAATCACTATCCAATAAAAATAATAGGAAAGTACAGAGCTTTATTCTAGGGTTGCCCGGCTTCTATATTTTTTCGGTTTTATTTTTGTAAAACAGTTATCAAATTAATTAGATTAGCTAATGTGGAACAGCATATTATAATTACAAGTATGTAAAAGGTTTGTGACCATTCGTTGTATGGGACTTTGAACAAACAGAAGAAATTGGTTATATTTATCCCTTTGACAATTTTTGTTTGGTGCCGAAACAGCCGATGCCGAAACGTTTCTGTCACCGACATCTGCTGCTGAAATGGCGTTGCCGAAAAAAACTACTGTGTTGTCATATCTTGAAAATATAAAGAAGTTTGAGTGATATATCAAACATCTCTAGATTTGATAGTAAACTTTAAAAAAACTGCAATAATATACAAGGTATTCAATTTGAAATAAGCACGCGATTTTTGAAACACGTTAAATAAAAGGACCATCTCTACAAATTTGTTTGTGCAATTTGAGAAAAAAATATAAAAGGCTTGTTTAGAAATATGTACCACAAATTTGAAGCAAACAAAGATGGGAGTCCTGTATAAAAAATATGTGTTTGCTTCATGTTTATTTCCAGGGATTAATGATTCTATTGATTATAATATTTTTGATGCTGTCTGACCGTTCGAGAGCTTTTGGTACAATATTTTTTACAATCAGGATTACAATGGTAATTTCGCCAGACACTTAAAAACGAAATTTATTTCAATTTTTCACGAATAATACTGGGATCGAGTACTATCATGAATAATTTTGACTACTTTGTATTTCTTCTCTATGGTTTCCTAGATCCTAATTAATCAGAAAACTCGATTTCGGGACATCCTGCATTAAGTCAAGCATTGGAAATTCCCCCCGACAATAATACCATCAGCACCTGCAAGGCTAAATTATATGATATGAGCTTAGTTTCCGTTTTTTAAACTAATAAAATTAGACCAAAAAGAGCCGTGTTCTCCTATTAATTCGTCAAAAAGCTGGAAATTATTTTATTTCGCTTTAAGCATCCCAAAATAAGTACAATATAAGTTTGCGATGGTTTTCCAGGTGACCTAAACTTTTGGGAGCTAAAAAACCCCAAATATAAAGAGTATATAGTACAGAACATTTAGATTAGTGTAATATATAGAGAACCAAAATGGTCAATCAAATTGAATAGAAAATCGATTCCTCCGGCGAATGTGGGTGATTTTGGTTTTAAACGTCATGAGACTACAGAAGAGCCACTTAGCACAAAATGAGGCGCTATGAGTACTTTTGGTCTTCTGCGTGTATCTATGCACGGGAAATTTAGTGTGTATATGTATATAAAATTAGGGGTTTTCTGAACGCACACTTTGATACTATAGAACTTTCATATTTTACGTTCTTTTATTTAGAGTTGCCATTTTCGTGTCACAGGCGTTTGAAAGTCGGCGTAACACACTTTTTAGCAGAAAAGGAAAAATTTGCTCGTCTTTGGCTGCTGATTATGACCAAACCGTGAAACAATTTTGTTTAAAAACGAATCACAGTACTAATCGCGGAATTAAATGCTCTTTAATTTTGATAAGAGTGCAATTTTCTGTACGATGCACCCCTTAGATGTTATAAACCAAAAACTGAAAAAAATGCAAAAATGTCTCGTATTTTTGCCCCAAAAATTTAGTTCACCTCAGAAACTGTCGCAAATTCATATTACTCTTAGTGTTATTTAGGATACCCAAAGTAAAATAAAATCATTTTTAGCTTTTTACGAACTAATGGAAACTAAAAGTCAAATTTGACTTGGTTATTTGTTCCGTGCATGCAGTTTTAAGAAACGAGCCCAAAAAATAAATATTTACATACAATAGGAATATTGCTAATAATATTAACATTACCATTTGTAGAAGTAAAATCTATCACTAACCCTAAAAGCACAGAACAACATGAATACTTCGAGGCAGACATTTCAAAACAATCCAAACGAAAATTTAAGTAAAATTATACTATTTAACGATGAGTCAAATAGGACTCGCCACCTGAAGTCAGCTGGTAGGTGGACGTCAGTTCCGAATTTTAAATAAATTATAATTAGATCTTTGGGAAATAATTACTGTCCTGATCCAGAGAAAACCTTTCAAAATCAAGTCGAAAGACATTAGATTGCCCAATGCTAAAGGAACAGTGTCCATATAGGGCTTTCTTCAGTTTTTTCTAATAGGTACTGAATTTTAAAATTATTAAAATAAACAACGATGTACTGTAGAAAAGCATATGTACATATTTGCCATAAATTGAAGATATATTTGGAAAATTTAATAGTTGTATGTAATATTTATATATTTCAATGGCGTGTGACGTATGATAAGTCAAAAATCAATGCTATTTAAATATTAGCATATTTGAAATTACTTTTTATATATCACTTTACAATCATATGTGTAGTTTATTGAAATCGGCTGCAACTTTTTCAGAAGTGTTAGTATACTTGAGCTGGATCTTCGTGTATTTAAAATTAACAGGAAAAGGTTTATTCAACAATTCATGTATTTCGTTTAACGCAATAACGCGTATTTCATAGTACCTACCGACGACGAACAATAAAGTGTTTTACTGCAACAAAGTAACTACAGATGGCGACACTGGCACATCATATGACCGGGACGAGCGAGAGCGACCAAAACTAATGCCATCATCCATTTGGTTTTGACTTTGACACCAAATGTTGTTTCGTTTGTATATGCAGTGTTTTGTATTTGCCCGTTGTGTTTTTCTAGCGAAATGGTTTTCAAATTCTGTGTACCTAGTTGCAAAAAGTACAATAAAGATGCCTAGATTCATATTTTCCCCAAATATCCATCGTTTGGATAAGAAGTATTAATAAAATCCTAAAGAGAAAATTGAAAGTGTTTCAGAATTGTCAAGATATTATAAAAATCTATTCATACAAAAATTTTCAGAAGTATAACAAATATTTAGTTAATAATAGAAAATAACTCTTATACTTATCATGGGTTCAATTTCAAACTGAACTTCGCAGTGTCTACGCTATATTCAATTTTAGTCGAGGTTAATTTGAAAATTATCAGCTTATCAAGTGCAAATCATATGAACATGAACATTGAAAATTTTCTGGGTCGAAATTTGCAATGTGAATGGGTATTTAACTATTTGCAACTTGACAAGCAGAGAGTTTATTAATTTTACTTTGATTTCAAATTGTATTAATTCATACTAAGGCCCCTAGATGGCGCTGCAGCTATAAAGATCTATATTACCATTCACATTTGCCTATCTATTTTGTTTTATAATATTCTTTTATCTATGATCTCATGTTTAGGTCAACTAATGCCCATACCCTGCTAACTTATATGACGCACCCCGTATATTCGTTCTATGCAGACTACGTTCGTTGGAGGGCAGCACGTTGACTACGTTGTGATGGAAACGAGGAATACAAATAATAACACGCTTACCATTATTCTGACATTTTTGAATTTGAGTTCTTCAAATTTTGGGAATTAATTTAACCCTAGAATACTAATGTATCGTAATTTTTACGACGCTCGGTTTTCATCGGTCGGTTTCGTATTGATGTGGTTGCTTAAACGAGCTTTACGTCTATGTACCTTCCTAGTTAGTGTTGTGTTCGAGGCATCTCTGTCCACATCGTTGTAGTTCTTTCCTTCGTGGGGTTATGGTACGATCGTCGTAAAATTGACGAATGATTAGTATTAAAGTAAACTTTTTAAAATAAGTAGTGATACTAGTTTAGTACGAAAGACTTTCTTTTCATACATTGATAGATTATAAGTGATTGGGTAGAGGAAGATGTAGAGGTTGAACAGATTTTCAGTGACGATCTTAGTGATTTCGAAGAAAATAGGGTTATAGAGGTGAATGTGAACACTCCCGAGGATACATCTGATCAAGATATAGACTACCAGCACTCTGATAATGTAAGTGATAGTAGTTCATCTGACGATAAAAAACGCAAGAGGGGTATCATAAAACCAAAATCTATTTTACTGAGAGGAAAAAATGGTCATATATGGTCTTCAAAATTGCCGCAAAAGTCAAAAAGAACAGCTCTTCGAAACATCATCCATTTTATTCTTGGAAGTAAAGGTGGAGCGGAAATATGTTCAACTTTTTCTGAGTATTTTTTTCACTTCATTTCCGATGATATTGTGAATACTATTTTGCGTTACACGAATGATGACATTTGAAAACAATGCAAAAAATATACCGATAAGTTACCAACTGTGTCAGCAGTAACTAAGGAAGAACTGATGGGGCTACTTGGAATTTTGATAATGTCCTCAGTAAAAAAAGACAATCACCTCAATGCCAAGCAAATGTTTGATTCCATCATATCTGGACCATTTTATAAAGCCTGCATGAGATTTTTGATAAACTGCCTTCGATTTGACAATAAAACCACAAGACAGGAAAGAGTCAAAATGGATGCGTTTACTCATATTCGAGATATTTGGGAGATTTTTATAGAAAAATGTGAAACGTCATATATTCCTTCCTCTTATTTGACTATTGGTGAGCAACTTTTAGGTTTTCCTGGTAGATGTTCATTCAGGATGTATATCCCGAAAAAACCGTCAAAATACGGAATCAAAATTGTAATGCTCTGCGACTCGTCTTCAAAATACATGGTGGATGCTTGTCCCTATCTAGACAAAAATACGCCAACGAATGGAATACCATTGTCAACTTATTACGTACAGGAATTGACCAGATCTGTTCACGGTAGCAATAGAAACATAACGGTGGACAAATGGTTCACTTCTGTAGAAATAGCTGATAAACTCCTAGATGATCATTTCAAACTGACCATCATAGGAATGCTCCGAAAAAATAAGAGGGATATACCACCAGAGCTACTAAACAGAAAAGGTAGAGAACCAAACACATGGATGTTTTGCTTCAACAAAAAAAAACTCTAGTTTCTTATATGCCTAAAAAAACAAAATAGTGCTTTTACTATCAACAATGCACGAGGGTGCTGAGATTTCGGAAACAAACAACAAACCAGAAATAATTTTAAATTATAATGAGACTAAATCAGGAGTAGACTCGTTTGACCAATTGTGTTCAATAATGTCATGTAGTAGAAAGACGAGAAGATGGCCGCTCTGCATTTTTTACGGCATGATCAACGCCGCCTGCATCAATTCCTATGTTGTGTACCGTTGCAATACTATCAAGAAGCGTGAAAAACCCATGCGACGTTATCAGTGTATGATCGAGTTAAGGCACTAACTTGCCAGGCCTTGGATGGAGCAAAGGCTGAAAATAAAAAACTTACGCCGAAGCCTACGGCAAACTATCAAGGACATCCTGAAAATTGATAATGTCGTTCAAGTTGAAGGTAAACGTTCAATATGCTTTTATTGTCCCAGCCGATTGAGAAGGATGACGACTACGTACTGTTCCCAATACAAACACACGCTTTTTAGCCAACACCGGGGAAAGTGGTGCACTAAATACTCTAATAATGACTAGTTTTTTGTAGCTTACTAAGTAGAATCTGTTTCTTAAGTTCCAATAAATACTTTGTTCATTTTTCTTCAATAAATTTTTTAAATTTACTTAAATTTCTGTTTTTTTTTGAAAAGTTATAAATTTTACGACATTAGATTTACCGTATAAAAACATCATATTAGTACTCTAGGGTTAAGTATATGTTTTATATTTGTTTGCTATCGGTGATCGATCAATATTGCAACAATGTATTCCATATTGATGATGTGAGCGTATTTGTACGTAGTATGTTTACTATTGCACAACTAACTAGGTGAATTCGTTTAAGAAAGTTTATGCCAAAATAAAACTAAAATCTGCTTCTAAGATACAAAAATTTAGCTTCTTTATAATTAAAAATCCATATTTCAATTAAATTGTAGTTGTTTAGCCTTAAAGAAACTCAAACAAATACCACTTTCCTAATCAAATTTCTCTAGCTGCCCTTCGTAATAAAACCATAATAGGATTTTTGTGTGATCAATAACATACCCGCACTAATATCATAAAATAATAAAATGACAAAAAATTGGGAAAGTGAAGCAACCTTTTCGTTTTATCGAATATTAAGGCAACAACAAGCGTTCCGTTTCTTTTACGAAAGAACAAAAAAAAATACAAGTGATAAATATTTCATTACTGCTCTAATACAAGTTCTGGCAGCATAAACAAATGTGTCAATAAATATCTGCTTATTTCAAGGTACGTACTTTTATAGTGTTGAATATAAATATGTTTTAACGTGGTAATATTGTTTTATATACAGTGTGTCTCTTAAATGTTAATGTCTGTATTTTTATAATTTTAGCATCAAAAAATTTTTTCTGAAGATGCCCTAAATTACAGGGCGAAACGTCAAATAAATGAAAAATTAAAATTTGGTATTTAATTCGAACCTAAACCCAAGAATTTTCCACTTTTGTATATATATATATATATATATATATATATATATATATATATATATATATATATATATATATATATACACAGTGAATATCGGTTATAACGACATTGAACGGACCGCTTAATTTCGGTCGTTATAACCGAGCGTCGTTATAGAGAGAAAAAAGTAAGAAAATGCCTTATATATTTTTATTACGAAAAAGTGATTATATCTCTTAAAATTTTCAATAAAAACTTAATTAAAAAAAAAAGTTAAAAACATGGAATATTTTCAGATGTATGTGCGTACACATACATACATACATATAATGTTATGTGAGTATGTACATATTATGTATGTATGTACATACTTAATGTACATTTGTATACAAAATTATGAAAAAATGTATAATAAAATGTTAATTATAAAACAGAACAACTCAACAAAAAAATGAATAAACTAAAAACTAAACTTTTTTAAAAAAGTCAGTCAATACAGATTGTTTTTGTTTTTTCTTAGAATTTAAGAACGCCTTTTCAATCATATTCTCTAGATGCACTAAAGTCGGATTTGCAATATCTTCCCTGTCATTATTAAAAACAAAGAAATGTCTGATAGTTTTAATTGCTGAACGAACCTCTGTTATGGCTGGTGGCTGATATTCGTCGGTCACCAGTTCCTCCTCCTCTTCATCACTTTTTCGACTCCCTTGTGGACCTTCCAAAATTTCTGAGTCGGTCAATTCATCCGTGGTTGTCAGAACCTCATCAACCTCAACAAAATTTTCCCAGTTTTCTTGGGTAGCAAAGTCAGCGATAGGTAAGTCACGGATCCATTCTGCTAAAAGTAAGTTTTCGTCTTCAGGGGGGTTATTTTTGCTTTGAAGTTTAATCCATTCTAAAAGTGGAAGATTTTCCCCCTCATCAGAACTTGCATGATCGTCCGGCAGGGCGGTAAATCCTGCATGACCAAAACATCTTGAAATTATCTGTTGGGAAACGTGATCCCAAGCTTGTGATATAAATAGAATGGCCTCCAAAATGTTAAATTTGTAAAGGTCATTAGAAGTCTCATATTTTTCTAAGACTTTAGTTAGCTGCAATTTTCTAAACTCATTTTTTAATGCCTTGATTACTCCCTGATCCTTTTAAATTTTTTAGGTTTGGATGAGCTGAACAGTTGTCTAGTAACAAAAGTATTTTCTTATTTGCTCTAAACAGTTTATTGTCCCACTTTCTTATTGCCTTTTCAAACAGTGAGGCAACCATCCAGGCTTTTGCATTGTTTTCGTAATCAACTGGCAGGGTTTTTATATTTTTGAAGCAGCGTGGAGATTTGGCCTTCCCAATAACTAAAAGTTTCATTTTTTCCGTACCAGTCATATTAGCTCCAACCAAAACAGTTAGCCTGTCCTTAGACAGTTTTCGGCCTACGCATTTTTCACCCTTAAACTTCATGGTTTTATTTGGCAACATTCGAAAGAATAACCCCGTTTCATCTGCATTAAATATTTCTTCATCCTTGTACCCCCTGCGTAAATTAGGCCATACAGCAGATAACCAATCTTCACAAACCCCTTTAGGTACACTTGCCGCTTCTCCACTAACTGTTCCACACAATATGTTGTGCCTCTTTTGAAATCGCTGAATCCATCCACGTGAACACGTAAAATCAATCTTAAGCTGCCTTGCAAAATCATTAGCTTTTGCGATTAAAATGGGACCTGTCAGTATTGTATTCTGGCTCCTTTTTACCTTAAACCACTTTAACATTGCTTCATCCACTGCTGATTCGTTACAATATCTCATTTTTTTCATGGTCAACGAAGTATCGCCACTATCAAATGCTGGATGTATCTTTTCACGATTTTTCCATATGGTTGATACTGTTGAATGAGCGACCTGAAAATACAATTTTTTCTCATGTAAAAACTTTATGGGTTAACAAGTGTTGCAGCAAAGTTATCAAAAATAATAATTATCAAAATTAATAAACTGGATAAGCATTACTTACATTTAACTCTTTGGCAATATCATTATTCGATTCCCCACTTTCCAAACGCCAAATTATATGAGCTTTCTCCACAACTGTAAAAGCCTTTCGTTTAGACATCGCGTTTTATACTCTCAGATTCAGCACCTTAGATTATGTAAACTCAAATGCACACTACATCAATAGCTTTAATACAATAAAGGTAACAGTCGTTTATAACAGACCAAATGCCGATTCGCATGAAGCGGGGATTTACCGCCTACAAGAAAAGGAATTCCCCGAACTTCGGCGCTCAATAGCTAAATAAAATAAAGACCCGTCGTCGTTATAACAGGTTGGTTCCGCCACTATAAGCTAAATTAATCGGTCACTATATCAGTTCGTCGTTACATGCGATATCGCTCGCCGTTATAACCGATTACTTGGACCAATTTAACTTAAATTATTGGTCGCAATATAAGTACGTCGTTATATGCGATGTCGTTATAGGCAACACGTCTTCAATGCATTTAGCATAGAACTCAGTCGGGACTTTAATATGTCGTCGCTATAACCGATATGTCGTAATATCCGATATCGTTATAAGCGATATTCACTGTATATATATATATATATATATATATATATATATATATATATATATATATATATATATATATATGAGGAGCTTATTTTCAAAACGAAATTTCTACAAAAAATTTATTTTTCAGTTTTAGGTGTCATTTGAATCGTAAAGCAGACCTGAATCATTTCCTGTCGAAATAATTGATCAAAGAGCTATTTCTGGTGTTTAAAATTCAAAGCATTTTTCAGGTTTTTTTTCAAAGTGCAATATCTACAAAAAATTTTTTTTTCAAACCGCAATTTCTACATTTTTCTTTTTAAATCGCAATTTATACGTTTAATTACTTTCTGGTCAAGTTATTCGCGCAAACAAATATTGTATGTGGAATGATAATTATTAATACTTGTTTAAATCATACTGTTAATTTACAGCCATATAAAATATCTGCTAGTTAGTAACGTTCAACGACAAACGCATAAGTGTAGATCAAGCTTTACGCGACGTGTCGTTAATGTAATAGTATTTCCAAGACGGCTGAGCCGTGCAATAGACAGACAACATTTGATGTTTATATCGATGTTTTGATTGTTTTGTGCCGGCATTGTACGATCTAAAATAGAAAAATGGATCACGATATAGATACCGTTGCAGTTTCTGAAAAAAATGAAGGTGCAAGAAAGAGGAAAAGGGGCAAAAATAAACGAGAGAGGCGTAAGGAAATAAGGTAAAATTTTTTTCCGTGAATACCTATTTACATTTTTTAATTTTATTTTTTACGTTTTTAGGTTTCATTTTAATGAAAACTTCATACAGTCTTTTGAAAGGCCTTGTAAACACGCAAAAAAGTCTTTAAATTGTAATAATATTACAAATGGCGATATACTTCATGCGAGAGCTAAATTTTTCCGAGTACCGGACAAGATTGTTCAAAATCGGAAGTTGTCACACCTGCAAGTAGTTTCAACGCCTAAAAGAAGGGTTTCTAAGTACAAACCAACAGCTCGGGATCAAAAGCATACTAAACAAATAAAATATAAGATGAGAAAACTGAACGGGCAACTAGTGAACGTTTGCCAGAAATTTTTCACTTCTTGTTTTAATATAACTGCCAGAAGAGTCAATACAGTAGCAAACTTTATTAGGGATGGACAAGATATTAAGGAGAGGAGAGGTGGTGATCATAAGTCGAAGAAAAATGAAAATAAGAAGGCAAGAGTACAAAAGTTTATAGGAAGCCTAAGAGCTAGAGAGAGTCATTATAACCGTCAAAAATCGAAACGATTGTATTTGTCATCTGAATTAAGTGTTGCCAAGTTGTGCGAAATGTACAATAAACAAAATCCTGACATGATAGTGAACTACGGTTATTTTTATAAAATTTTTTGTTCAGATTTTAACATAGGTTTCGGTACACCTGCTACCGACGTATGCAGTTTGTGTTTCAGATTGAAAAATAAACTAAAAACGTGCAAACAGGAAAATAAGCCAATTGTTCCAATTTTAACTGATCTTCGTATCCATAAACTTAGAGCAAAGCAATTTACCATGTTCATGAATGCAAATGTGGATAATTCACTCTCATACTGCTTTGACATGCAACAGGTTCAGCCTTTGCCAAAATTACCTGTTGGTGAAGCATATTACCTTCGTCAATTATCTTTTTATAACTTGTGCATCACAGATTTAAAGTGTAAGGCTCCCATATTCTATACTTGGAGTGAAGACCAAGCTGGCAGGGGTGCGAACGAGGTTGCCTCAGCTGTGGGAGATTTCTTAAGTGAATTAGAAATAACGGAAACGTGCACTAGTCTAAGATTTTTTGCTGACGGGTGCGCGGGCCAAAATAAAAACTGTTATGTTATTCATGCCATGTGCTTTTGGTTATATCATGATGCTCCTGACAACCTTCAAAATATAACTCTAATATTTCCCGTTAGGGGGCATTCATATATGCCAGCAGACCGTATATTCGGTCAAATAGAAAAACAATACAGAAGGCATAGTCAAATTTTATTAAAAGAAGATTATGAGAAAATATTGGAAGAGGTAGGAAAAGTAAGGAGGCTGGGAATTGACTGGGACCTTCATAATATTAAGAAATTGAGTGATGATAATTGCAGAAAACTTACCGGGATTAGTCAGATGAAAAGGATTTATATAAGAAAAGAAAAAAACCCTAAAACTAAAAACATAGTCGTTAAAGTTAAAATGGAGGAAAATTATAGAAACGACGACATATCAAAGGAATTTATGCCTATAATGAAAAAAGGAATACCGATTAGTAGAGCAACTATTACCCAGTTGCCTTTGACGCATACCATCAAAGAACTCAAGTTAAAAAATATTGAACAATTGTTGCGTTTATGCGACGAGGACTGGAAAAACAACGCAAAATTTGCGTTTTACAAAAATTTAATAGAAAAAACTGGTTCTTCAAGTGGAAAAGAAGGCAGTGAAGCAGATAAAGGAGAAGATGATGATGTTGAAGATGTTGAGTGTGAGTGCGCGGAAGAAGACTGCGGTGTGAAAATATAGGTTTGGTTTATAATCTTCATTAATCGTTTTACCTAAAATTTGTTATGTAATAAAAACTTAAAAAATGGATTCTGTGTTTTTTTTCAAACCGAGATATATGCCTAAATTTATTTTCAAAATGCTCTTAAATACTGCTTTATTTTCAAAATGCAATTTATTTAATTTTTTTGTGTATGTATCTATCGTAAACAAAATATTTTAAGAAAAAAATCATCAGGACTACTGTATTAGGATCACCAATAATTAAATTGATGTCAGTTGCAAAATAAATTTAGGCATATTTTTTTAGCAGCAGAAAACACTCAATTACTCCACAATAAGTTTTTTGCAGAAATTGCGTTTTGAAAATAAACTCCTCATATATATATATATATATATATATATATATATATATATATATATATATATATATATATATAATTCGATGGTTACAGAGAAAATCGCAATTTAACAGAAACTCTCAAATATTTCTTGAATATTTTGATGTTGCATACTCAAAAAAAAAATTATAGGAGGCCATGGAATGAATAATATAGCTATTTGTTTTAAATTTGAGAGAGTTTCAATTTATTTGTTATTTTAGTGGTTGTCAAACAAGGTCAAACAGATTGTTGTAGTTGTATCTACTTTCCTAAATAAATATTTTTTGTTCCAGGGTTGAATACATGTATATAGATACTACGGGCATCAATTTAGAACAACCCGTATTATTTAAAAAAAATCTTAAGACTACAAACGCTAGACGGAGACAAATACGGGACCGATGTTGTATATTAGGTTGCTTGTCTATATTATGAACAAACTGACCACTACTTTATCAATGACGCAGACTACGTTCGTTGGAGGGTAGCACATTGACATTAAATGTTGTCATTAAACTAGGAATAAAAACAACACACTTGCCATTATTCTAACATTTTATGTTATTCAATTTTTAGGAATTCGTTTTAAAAATATGTATTATATTTGTCTTTTTCTTTTTAGTGTATGGGTGATCGATCAATATTGCAACAGTGTATTCCAGATTGATGCTGCCAGCGTTGTATGTAGTGTAGTATGTTTACTATTGCAAAACTAAGTAGGTGACATTATTTAAGTAAATTTATGTCAAAATAAAAGCTAAAATCTGTCTATAAAGTTCGAAAATTAGTTTTTTTATGATTAAAAATCCATATTTCAATTATATTTTAGAAAAATTGAAAAAAATACCACTTTCCTAATAAAATTTTACTGAGAAAATGAGAAAGTCAAGCAAGCTTTCCGTTTTCTCGAATATTAAAGCTAACAATTATGGTAGTTATATATATTTTCCTAAATAAATATTACATTACAATTTATCGACCTGGTAAGTCTTAAAAAACATACGTACTCACATCCTATAATCCTGAAGACTACAAAGGTTAGAGAGAGTTACCTATCTATATAAACAAAATGATTTTTCTATGCTAAAGCCTTTATAAAATAACTATGTGTTTATGCCAAGCAAGCAAATATTGCTTTGGTTTCAAACATAATAATAACGTATTTCAAACACATTTTAATTGTAAAAGAACAATCGTATTGCTACATTAAATATAAAGCATTTGTAGTAAATTTACATCATCATCTGCTAAATAGCTGAAAATTTATTGGAAAAAAATAATGAAAAGAATCTTAATCAAAAGGCTATAGACAACATTCTAACAACTTATATTTATTTAAAAACAACACAGTGTTAAAGTTTGACTGCACTATCTAATTTAATGCTCGAAAAGGTTAAACTTTCAAAGTGAGTGTAATGCCACAAAACTTTCGCATAGTCATTAATTATTTTGGGTTTTCTACCGCTCATCCTGTTAAAACCCAAGTTAAAACTGATTAATGATGGCGAATTTTTCTTTTTCTCTTCCTAAAACTGTCTCGTTTTCACCCTACGTTTACGAAACTTTTTGCGATATCTTAAGTAAATCGCTATAATACCAGTTTGCAACATCATACGTTATTCACATGGGCAAAGTTTCTGCACAATGTGAGTAGATAACTGTTTGTGGGGAAATATTATGTTGAGGTTGACATAGGCGTAAGAAATGTGGCTTAAGCTGTATTACTACAGACAAGGAAATTAAATTTAAAATAGTTTAGCGATTACGGAGTATGCTTATTTGAAATGATGTTGTCATTGCAAATTTAAATAATAGCTTATATATAGCCATATACTAAATATACTTGTAGAAAATAATTGTAAATTAATAATATATCTGCAATGTTTTAGATATTGATAATGATTTTATTTTACATTGAAACGTGCGCAGATTACATTCACAGTGACATTAATAGGTTAATATTTTAAGAAAACATTTTATGGTTGGAATTCGTATATTTTAAGTCTATAATGTATTAATTATTATAGAGTAAACCGAAAAATACCTTTGCATGAAGAAATGAATAATGCAGCTTTCTAAAACATGCTAATTATTTCTCTGCACACATTCAATCAAAATGGACGTATCTATTATAGAGTTTCGCATTTCTGTCACATCTTTCTGTTTTATAGGGCAGAAGTAACCTTTAAAATCTTCAATATTATGGAATTCAGTAACTACAGTCTATCCCATTTTCGGCACTTTTGCGGAGCATTTCCCTTATTTTTAAAAATAGAAGGTTGCGGTTTTTGCGAAAGTATGCTACTTTTTTGTGAAATTACAGATAGCGCCAGCCGAATTTTCATAGCCCTCTTGGTTTTTGAGATACAAGGCGTTTTTGAAAATGTTACTTTTCCAGGCACCTATCGTATCCCAGCTATCTGATAACCAATCAAAAAGGCAAAAACTGTATATGACTTTTTTTGTAGAATTCAGTGCCGCTTTCAGAATCAGTATACGGGGTCAGGTCAAAAAGTTGTTGGACCCTACTTTATTCTTTTAAATGGGACACCCTTTCTATTATTCTTTATATTTATTAGGAATAATGTGGGTTTCCCAATATATATATATATATATATATATATATATATATATATATATATATATATATATATATATATATATATATATATATATATATATATATATATATATATATATATATATAAATATAATAAAATTAATAATTTCTGCAGGTGCAAACCGGCCTACAAGAAGAAGTGCTTTCAATTATGTCACAGGGTACCCTCCTGCGATCATAATTTCTGGGCCTCTACCAGATCTCCCTGGGTGCAAGCCTGCCTGATGAGGGTAGAGGCCCAGAAATCATGATCGCAGGAGGATACCCTGTGACATAATAAGTAATTCTTCTTGTAGGCCGTTTAGCACCTGCAGAAATTATTAATGTTTGGTTATTCTACATATATATATATATATATATATATATATATATCCAATTTTTTGAAAAAAGAAACTTAAAATTCTACATATTCTAAAATTTTCTTTTGTGCCCAATTCGTAGGTAGTAGGCTATGGTTAAAATGTATGTAAGTAATTATTATACTAATGATGTAATACTTTCAAATTTAATGCAAAAGATCTTTTTTAATTCTCAACTCTCAATTATTTATTTCAGCATTTTAACTTAATTATGATAAAATTATCGAATTTTATTCAAAACATATCGTTTTATATATATTTTACTTTGGATGAAACCCTATAACAAAAAATGTAAAATAGAAAGATTTGGACTTCGAGGGGCCATCTTGCAGGTCCATGGGTACCAATCCATCTTTGAGGAAGGTTATCGTCTAAAAACATCCTTAAAAGCGCAAAGTTGTGGCTTGAGGCACCGCCTTGTTGAAGATAAACAGCGTCATAAAGTGTTAATCGAACATTTTCCATCACTTGTGAAACAATTCCCTCAAGGATTTCTAGGTACCGACGCGCTGTGACTGCTGTGAGACCTCCTTCAAAAATTCTATAGACTATGCGCCTTCCATAATTGAAACACGAGACCCCAGCCCCAAAGCGTCCTTGTTGTGTCCTCTCAAAAATTAAATGGTGATTTTCTGCGGACCAGTTTCTTGTATTATGGCGACTAAAAATTACTACCAGAAGAATTGCTTTCGATTATGTCACAGGGTACCCTCCTACGATCATGATTTCTGGGCCCCTACCCTCATCAAGCAGGCTTGTACCCAGGGAGATCTGGTAGAGGCCCAGAAATCATGATAGCAGAAGGGTACCCTGTGACATAATCGAAAGCAATTTTTCTTGTAGGCCGTTTGCACCTGTAGAAATTATAAATTTTTGCTATTCTTCATATCTCTTTTCCGGCCAAGAACTTTTGATAAAGATGTGTGAAAGCGCATTTTTATCGATTTTTAGTATATATATATATATATATATATATATATATATACTAAAAAAATACTAATACTATATACTAAAATACTAAAATATATGTATATATATATATATATATATATATATATATATATATATATATATATACTAAAATCTATAAAAAGTTGTGGGTCCTGGCCGGAAAAGATATATGTAAAATAGCAAAAATTAATAATTTCGACAGGTGCAAAACGGCCTACAAGAAGAATTTCTTTCGATTATGTCACAGGGTACCCTCCTGCGATCATGATTTCTGGGCCTCTACCAGATCTCCCTGGGTACAAGCCTGCTTGATGAGCTATACATATACATATATATATATATATATATATATATATATATATATATATATATATATATATAAATATATATATATATATATATATATTGGGAAACCCACATTATCCCTAAAAAATATAAAGAATAATATAAAGGGTGTCCCATTTAAAAGAATAAAGTAGGGCCTATAACTTTTTGATCTGACCCCGTATACTTATTCTGAAAGCGGCACTGAATTCTACGAAAAAAGCACTTGAAAAATAAGATTCATCGGACCAGATAATGTGTCTGTCAAAATATTGATCAGTATCATGCTGGCAAGAAGATGAAGGCGTCACTTCTACATAACCCAAAACGTTTATCTCTTTTCTCTCTCTATTTTGTTTGGTGTATGCTTTAGGAGGGGGCTGGATAAACGATCCATGCTCTCTTAAATTTGATTTAAGGCGGGCAAATATGCCTCGGCAAGGTGGCCTTCTCTCTGAATATCTAATATGAACAAAAATACTTCTAAAATATTATTCTAACCATACCTAACCTAACCTAACCTTTGTAAATATAATTCCGAGAGGATTTTCCTTAGATTGTATAAAACAAACTTCATACTTTTCATAATTTCGTAGATCGCCATTATTGTAAAAAAAGTAAATTACATATAGCATATAGTTAAATAGATACACCAATACAACAAAAATATTTCCGAAGAAATTAGCCATAGCCATATGGACACAAAATAATTGCATAACGTATATTACTGGAAAGCCTACATTATCGATGATAAATATAAAGAATAATATACAGGGTGTCCATTTAAAAAAATAAAATAGGGTCCGTTAATTTTTTGACCTGCCCCCGTATACTTATTCTAAAAGCAGTACTGAATTCTACGGAAAAAATCATATAAGGAATAGTTTTCGTCTTTGTGATTGGAGTTATCAGCTAGCTGGAATATGAGAGGTGCCTGAAAATGCAACGTTTTCAAAAACTAAATTATTATTAGATTATTTTAGAAAACTTAATCAAAGGTTTTAATTTTAACTAAAATCAATGTAATATATTGACTGGGCCACGTAATACAGGTTGCTGTTTCTATATAAAAACAGTTCTGTTCTCAATAAAATATTTAAATCTAGACATATTTTCGGTACACAGAATTGCATGCAAAAAATAAAAACGCAAATATTCCAGTGTTTGAGTATTAACTGGATCAAGATATTTATTTTTAAGTTTATTTATTTACCTTATTCGCATCTCTGGAATAACCAATGAAGCTTTATGATTTGAACTAGGTGAAGGGTTAGCAGTTTCATCTTCTGGTGTTTGTGGAAGGGTCCCTCCTCCACATTCAAGAATATAAAGATTTTCAGAAGCAATATCCATAACGTAATGCAAGTTTTCTTGGGCTCTGTCTATACGAAAGAAACGTTCAGCAGTACAGGCTGTAAGAATAATACAATATAAAATATTGAGATCGCCCGCCAGTTTATCGTTAGCGATAATAAGCAAATTTTTATGGAGCAGGTTTAGTTTAATTATATTTTCCTTATAATTATCGGAAAGAGATAAAGAAAGAGGTAAATCTGTCAAGTATACCATTTTCTAGGTAGCTATAAAGAACTATAATACATATAACTTTTCTTGATCATGTTAATACAATACTTAAGTAGAATGCGTAAGACGATTCGCTCATGGTGTATTTATTAAATGGAATATTACACAGATGCATAATTCAACAACGCTTAAAAATCTATCTTGTTTCTTCTTATGAGTTTTAACATAAACTATGGCTATAAAGCATCGTTTTGAAAAAATTCGAAAACTTAAAATATACATAACAAACAAAATCACTTTCTAAATAGTGTCCGATCTATCTGATAGTTCACCAAATCTATTAACTTCTCTGCGATAAAACCATATTTCCATTTGAAAAACTTTTCGTAACCAACGTATTTAAAAAAAATGGTCTCCTTTTGTACCGTCGGGCCAGCCTGTATTAGAATCCATCAAATTTCGTTCGTTTTTACATAGTTGGAAACTATTATATTTGGACAGGGCACACAACAACCAGCATTAAATAAAATAAATCAAATGTACACTTGTTGTCATACTTTTTAAGGCAGAATACTGCGATATTAGATGAACAGAACGTGTTAACTACCTATTTTGTACCCTAGTCTGAGCGCCTAATCTGAATCGATTTTAAGAAGACGACAAGACCAAGTTTTAATCTCTTTTGGAATCGTCAAATTGGCACTTCTAAGTGTTTTAATTGGAGATGTCTACTCTTTTGTGTTTTAACATAAAGTTCCTCGTTTTAAAATAACCCTGAAGGAGACTAAATATACAATCAAAATGTTGGCTTTTTTAAGAAAAAAGATTCCATTTTTGTCTTACACTCGCTACTCTCCCTATTTCTGAATTTAAATGGACGTTAAAGGACTAGGCACACTGTCCATTAAAAATGGATCACCGTAAATTTTTCTATTTTCTTCTATTTTTTTTATATGTTGTACTAATATTTTTAAAGGTTTCCAAATAAAATAACTATAAAGTGAAAATTTTAAATAGACTTTTGTTACGTTTCTTCTCAAAATTCTATCTACAACAAATAAAAAAACATATAAATCACAACATTACATAAGAAAAGTATTAAAAATTGAACAGATATCGTCCATATTAAACCTACGTATTATAGCTACTTTATTATAGGGTCATACAGGGTTTAAAACTGAAAACTAACCAACTGATTTAAGGTTATTAAATTGGAATTTTTATATGCGTGTTAATCTTTAATTATTGCAACGGTTTTAAGATTCAAAGAAAATGCGAATTTTAAATAAACTATTATCACATTTTCGCTCAAAATTGTTTTTACAACAAATAAAAAACATTATGGCTATATATATATATATATATATATATATATATATATATATATATATATATATATATATATATATATTAGGGGAGCGCCTCCTCCTCCTCATCTTCCTCTCTCTCATGTCCCTCATTCTTAACTTCCTCCCCTTTTATTCTCATTCGCATCATATTTTTTAATTTTTTCTCTTTGTTCTCCCACATTTGATTTTGCATTCTTAAGTCTTATAAATAGGTGCATCAAGATCATTTTAGTATGTTAAGGTACGAGTGACTGTTAAAAGAAAAAAAAATCTGTTGAATAAATCTATTAATAATAATATTAAAATAAAATGAGTGAATCAGTTGGAGAAAGAAATCGATCCATTCCGCTTCAGACAATTAGCCTCGAAGAAATTATACCAGGAGTTCAAAAAGGGGGGGGAGGGTGGGTAAGGTTGTTGATCGACTTGGGAAAGTGGTTTTTAGAGATTGTCGTTCAACTTTAAGTAGGACACATGTGATTAACTTTTGCATATAAAATCGCCTCAGCGAAGAGACGAATGCAATTGATTTCTGCATTCACACTGTGCAGAGCTCGCGAGTTTTCTGGTGTTTACATTGTGTCTATTTGGTAAATTTTTATTTTTATTTCTTACATTACATTTACATTTTTATTTGGCAAGATTTAATTCTTATATATATTGGTGACATTTTTATGTACATTTGTGGCATTTTTATTTGTTATTACGATTTTTTTCATAATGGACAATTTTTTGGCATCGAGTAGCAAAATAATTGACAATGACTTTGACTTATACACATGTACTCAAATGCAGAATTTTGCAAACCAACAAAACAATGAAACAGACGTATTTACAACTAGTCAACAACAAACTATTCAGGACTTGAATGAAATTATTTACAATAGCCAAGTTCAGAATAATGCCAACAAACACAACAACGAAAAATATTTATTTACAGCTACTCAACAACAAACTCTTGACGATCTTAATGACATTATTGACAACAAAACGGACTTAATTACAACAAAAACTAAACAAACTCTTGAAGAACTGAATGACATTGACGAAACTCAAAATTCTAGCTATGAGGATATTGTTTGTTTTCAAAAATCTAATCCAAATTATTTAACATTAAAATCGCCAATTAATTCTCCGAGACCAATTTGCTCTCCCTTTTTGTTTAGTGAAAATTCTGATTCGGAAGAAGAACAAATTGATCAAAATTTAAGTTTGGCTATTTGTCCTACTAATTCACCATATGATATTGTAAATTCTGATTCGCAAGAAAAACAAATTGATCAAAATTTAAGTTCGGCTATATCTTCTATTAATTCACCATATGCTATTGTAAATTCTGATCCGCAAGAAAAACAATTGATGCAAATTTGACTTCGGATATTTCTCCTAATAATTCACCAGTTGAACAAAATTCAATTTCGAAACCATCATTTATCATTAAAAAAAAATTTAAAATTAATAAAAAAAATAAAAAACAAATAGCAAACCTTAAGTGTCTGGGTTTCGCTATTCAAAATTTAACTAATTTGATCACAATTAAAAAGGGAGACGAAAGTACGGTGAATTATGTTAAACAGGCCTTTGACAAATTAGTTGACTCATTTGAAGAAATGGATTCATAAAGTCAATTAATTTCTATTGCTTTTTTCAAAATTTGACTATAACTAAATAAAAATGCACAATATTAATTTTATTATTATACAAAGAACTTCAAAAATGCAATTGCTTTTTTCAAAATTTGACTATAACTAAATAGAATTGCACAATATTAATTTTATTATTATTATTATGCAGAAAACTTCAGAAATGCATAAGTGTGTAACATGTAATAAAGTCTTTACTAGAAAGGATAATTTACTGCGACATATTAAAAAACATGTTAACGGAAATTCCACAACACTCAACAGTTGGTTGAAAAAACCAAAGCTTGTTAAAGGTAAGAACATTTTATTTTTCATGTCATATTTTGTAAAATATTTTTTTCTTAATTTATATAGATTCTACAAATATTGTAAAATATTGTAAAGAATGCAAGAAAAATATAAACCAAAGTCTATGGGGTGGACATCTTCGATCTAGTGTGCACAAGAACAATTCCAAAATAGGCTTGGAGGAAGGTGTTGAAATTATCAAGTCAGCATTCAGGGAACGAATAATATCTTATAGGATTTCCTCACACCAAAACTTCATAAATGTGAAAGAATATTTTCAACATTTGGAATACAAAATTGCACATCTAATAGATCAAGAACTGCAGAAACATAAATGTATCAAGCTAAATATGGAACTGTTCGGTTTCTATTTTAACCCCAGCAGCGACAGATATGATGTCAAATCTTTTAATGCGCCGTTCCAAGTCATTTGCCAGGGATATCAGAAAAAAGAACTGTTAGAGCAAATCTGCACCATTATTGACCAGAAAGCTGACGAATTTGCAGAAAGAGATTCAGGTAAAGAATTTATTTTCGATTTTACAACAGCAACAAAAAAAGTAATTTTTTAATTTTTACGTTGCAGGATGGGCTTTGATGAATTTACTTCATTTGGAAATTAATGTTAACAAGCACAATCCGCTGAGAGCCTCATCTTTTATCGAACTTCCTCAAGAGATCAAGAGACGTCAAGCTGTGATCAACATTAGGAATGATGACAACTTTTGCTTCGCCTGGGCAGTTGTGTCTGCTCTTCACCAATCACGCGGATTAGATTTTGAAACTCCCACACTACTCTTCTGTTTTGGATATGTCAGGTATAGAATTTCCAATGTTGCTAAAGAACATTAAGATTTTTGAAGAAAAAAATAACATTTCTATTAATGTATATGGATTAGAAATTATAAATCCTAAAAAGGGGTATGAAGTAATTGGTCCACTTTATTATTCATCGAATAAAAAAAATCAACATGTCAATTTATTGTTAATAAGTGATGATGATGAAAAAACTTTTCATTATTGCTATATTAAAGATTTATCAAAACTAGTTTCTGCACAAATTTCTAAACATCACGGAAAAAAATATATTTGCGATGGTTGTTTACAATATTTCCCTACAGAAGAAAATTTATTACAACACAATAGCTATGATTGTGATCATTTACGAATTAACCTACCTTCTAAAGAATTAATAAAAGATAAGTTTGGAAACTATTCATATGATAATATTTTGAAATTTGTAAATTATCTTTCATTTGAAAGTTCCTTTCGTGGTGTATGCAGATTTTGAATGCATTTTAAAGCCTTTAAATAATGACAATGTTGATACAAATCCTAATACTTCATACACCTTAAAACAATATGAACATATTCCACATTCATTTGCCTATTACATTAAATGTTCCTTCGACGATAATTATTCTAAATTTGAAAAATATAGAGGTCAAAATTGTGATACATTATTTATAAATTCTTTAGAAAGAGATGTGTATAACATATACAATAAATATTTAAAGGCTCCTAAAAAAATGATCCCTTTGAACGAACTGGACAAAATGTATCATAACTATGAAAAAGTTTGTCATATTTGTAATAAACCTCTTTTAAATGACAGGGTTGCAGATCATTGTCATATAACCGGTCTTTATAGAGGTCCAGCTCATTCACTCTGCAACATAAATTACAGAATACCTAACTTTATTCCAGTTATATTGCATAATTTGCGTAATTATGATTCTCATCTATTTCTTAAAAAATTATGCTTAAACAAAGAACAACTAACAGTTATCGCACAAAACAAGGAAAAATATATTTCATTTGAAAAGCTTATTCATGTGGATAACTATTTTGATAAAAAGACACAAAAGGCTAAGAAAAAAAATATATCATTAAGGTTTATTGATTCTTTTCAATTTCTATCCCATTCTTTATCAAAACTCTCTGAAAGCTTAAAAGATGAACAATGTAAGGAAATAAAAAAAAATTTCAATGATGAAGAAAGATTTAAAGTTATTCGGCAAAAAGGTATATTTCCTTACAGTTATATTGATGATTATTTAAAATTAGAAGAAACAACTTTACCTCAGAAAGACCAATTTTATAATACTTTAACGGATGAGCACATCAGTGATGCAGAATACCAAAGAGCTGTAAAGGTTTGGCAATTGTTTAAATGTGAATCTCTTGGTCAATACTCCGACGTTTACTTACTCTCTGATACTTTACTTTTGGCAGATATTTTTGAAAATTTTAGAAGCACTTGTTTATCCACATATAAGCTCGATCCAGCTCATTTTTACACTTTTCCAGGTTTATCCTGGGAGGCGTGTTTGCGTTATACTGGAATAGAGTTAGAATTGTTAACTGATCCAGATATGATACACTTTTTCAAAAAAAGCGTTCGCTGTGGTGTGAGCTCTTGCATTTGTAGAAAATCTGAAGCTAATAACCCATTTCTTTTAAATTTTGATCCTTTAAAGCCAACTAAATACATAATTTATTATGATGCAACAAATTTGTATGGTTATGCAATGTCACAGCACATTCCAACGGGAGATTTTGTTTGGTTAACAGATAAAGAAATCAATGATTTAAATATTATGAATATTTCTAAAAAATCTAATAAGGAATATGTTTTAGAAGTTGATTTAGAATATCCTACAAGTCTACATTCCTATCATAACGATTTTCCGTTTTGTCCAGAAAACTTTAAACCGCCAAATTCTAAATGCATAAAATTAATACCCAATTTAAATGATAAATCAAAATATGTTATTCACTATCAATTATTAAAACAATGTTTGGAACATGGACTCAAGTTAACTAAAGTTCATAGAGTTTTACAGTTTTCTCAATCTGATTGGTTGAAAAAATATATAGACTTGAATTCAAGATTAAGAAATGATTCAAAGAATGAATTTGATCGTAATACTTACAAGTTGGCAAATAATAGTATTTATGGCAAGACTATGGAAAATGTTGATAGGAGAATTGACGTAAGACTTGTTACAGAGTGGGAAAAAAATAGAAGAAAAGATGGTGCTGAGAATTTAATTGCAAAACCATATTTCAAGGACTTAACAATATTTTCTGAAAACTTGGTAGCTATTCAAATGCAAAAGATTCAAGTTACTTACAATAAACCAATATATGTAGGCTTCTCAATATTAGATATATCTAAAACTGTCATGTATGATTTCTTTTATAATTTTTTAAAACCTCTTTATCAGGAAAATATTTCACTTTTATACACCGATACCGATTCGTTCATTTTAGAAGTCACAACTCCAAATATTTATTCTGACATGATAAAAAATATTCACAAATTTGACACATCTAATTATGAATTTAATAATATTCATGAAATGCCTATTACAAAGTCAGTTATAGGAAAATTCAAAGATGAATATGCTGGTGAACCCATTACTGCTTTCTTTGGTACTGGAGCAAAAGCATATTGTATTAAAACGGAAAACAGTTTAACAAAAAAAGCAAAAGGTGTTAAAAATGTGCAATTAAAAAGCAGTTGGATTTTATTCATTATAAAGATGTTGTTGAAAATCATTCTAAAACCTTTTGTTCAATGTATGTTTTTCGATCTAGACAACATACAATTTTTACAGAGTTAATTAATAAATTGGCTTTGAGTTCCGAAGATGATAAGCGGTATAAAATTCCCTATAGTTTTAATACATTAGCTTGGGGACACCAAGATATTGCTTTGTATCAATGAAATGCAGAACATGAAGATTTAGATATATTTATGTAGATATTATAAGGTATTTAAATTTGTTGTTTTTGAAACCAAAGTTAGTCTTCATAAGTCTTTCACAAAATGTGCATAGAAACTTTTGACAAAGAAATTGATAACAGTTATTTTAAAACATATGAAAAACGACTTTCCACTTTTAAAAAATGGAAAGGAAAATTGAGACCAGAAGTGTTAGCTGGAGCTGGCTTTTACTATACTTCAATCAATGATATTTGTAAATGTTTTTATTGTGGTATTGAAATTTTTGATTGGTTAAGTTATGATGATCCTATTGTGGAGCATAAGAAATTTGCTAGGAATTGTGATTTAAATAACTGTTTATGGAAAAATAGGAATCGAATAATTGTAACCATTCAAAATAAGTCTTCAAGCTACACATTTTATATAGTATTATTAATATCCTTATTTATGAACTTTTACATATATTTAAATTAAGTATTTTATTGTTATTTTTTTACAACTGCTTTTGCTTTCGTGGTGAAAGTATCTGCTTAATGTTAATAAATTTGGAATATAATTATTAATTTGTTTTAATGACTATCAGTAGATCTCAATTTATTCTTCTTTATTTTATTTTCCAAAATGTTTTTTATGTTCATCATCCCCCTGGCGTAACACAGTGTGAAATATGTTTTTCTAATAAAACAGACGTCACTCTAAGTAAATATTGTAAATTTATGAAAATTGGATTAATTAACAATAGTACAATTAGTTGGATGGAACGAATAAATGGAAATGAAAATGCAAGTAAATTTTTTAAAATTTTGTATCATTATCCAAATCGATCTATTTTTGATACAAATTGGATAGAAAGGTTAGAGTTTAAAAATAATCAGTTACAAATTTTAACCCCCAACTGTACCAATTATTATGACGGATTCAAAAATTATTACTTTTCCATCATTAGTGTTACATTAAACTTTGCATTATTTTTATACATTACCATTTTAATTATTTATCTTTATTACAAATTTCAAACTGGAAATCTATTTTTTCATTAATCCATTTTAATCGAAACTTTAAAGAAAGTGGGGATGAGAATATTTAAGTACAAGAATAACACAATATGTTTCAGTCTCGTTTAGTCATTATGAACAACGCCGTGGTTCATAAACCTTTGGAAACGCTTCTTAATTCAAAAATTTATTTTTTAAATAATTCTTTGTCAAAATTTGTTCTTATTGGCATTAGTTTAAATGATTTTTCTCCAAAAATTGTAATTGGTGGAAAAACTGGATTTTCAATCGCACTAACCGAAGAAAATTGGAAAGACATTTGTGTTCATCAAGGAATTATTGTAAACAATTTCTACTTTCCTCAAGTTGATCAAACCAGTGTGAATATAAACAACATTCATCTGCAGGTTCAGAAAATAAATGATACCCCTGTTCTACAAATTACAAAAGGCCCACACTTCATATACTTAGGACAAGAGTCTTTGGACAATTTGTGGCGATTAAAGGAAATTATTGATTATAGATTATCTATACTTAAAAGGCAAGAATTCAATACATATTTCAAAATATTTCAAAATAATATCTCATCTGATTGTGGCGACTTGTGTACGCATGTTTATAATATAATAAGTCCAACAGAAAATCCTAACAGTGAAAATGTTTCAACTATGATGGAATTACTTGCTTTATATCCTGAACAAATGGAAAACAAATTGAAGCAAAATGGAACAAAACGAAAATATTACGAAGAAAACAATGAAAATGGATCAAAAAGAAAATATTACGAAGAAAACAATATCTTTTCTGGAAGAGAACAATAAGGTGCATGTGTTAGTGAAGTGGAGCTTTGCTTACAGACAAGCCCGTAGGAGTAACTTTCAGATGTGGTACTTAGATAGACTCCGTTTTGAAAAAAGAATAAATGATTGTAAACTTATTCTAGATTCGATATTATCTGAGGAACATAGAAATAAAATATATTTAACACGTTTTAATAAAAATTGTATTTGATGTTTTACTTAATAAAATTTTAGTTTAGTAAATGTGAATTTTATTTGAAATTAATTAGCACATTAAGACTTTGTAATTTGTATCAGCTAAAGCATAAAGTGAGGAACAGAAATAAAACAAATTTAACTAAAATTTAATTTCAATTTAATTAAACAATATTTTTTTTATCAATCCATGTATTATATTTTTTATCAAGTCCTAACCATTTCACATAAACTTTGTTTCCTTTCCTTCTCAAAATCTTCTCAATAAGATACACATCGGTATGCTTTACTTTTAGTAATTCTTGCTCATAAAAACCACCCAGAATGTCCTGATTATCTTCGTCTTGAATTAAATATGTCCAAGGGTTTGTCATCTTAACTTCTTTAATGTGGAATATCTCATTTGACCAATTTGGTGTGTAACCTTTTGAAAATGCCTCTCGATGCTTGCTTATTCGTACGTGATCACCCACTTTAAACTTTGGAGATTTTATATCTAACGTTTTAGCATGAGTAAATGCAGATTTCAAGATTCTATTTTCATTTGTTTTATTTACTTGTTTTGGCTTCATTCCTATTGAAGAATGTTTTGTATTGTTATAATCTTTTACAATATCCGCTAATATATTAAACCATTTGTAATTTCCTTGATGGCTAAATATTTTCCACATATTATTCTTTAAAGTCCTGTTCACTCTTTCTACTATACTCGCTTTCAAATTGGAAAACGTGCTATAATGGTTAATTCGAAATTGTTGCATCAAATTTTGAAAATTTACATTGAAAAACTCTCTCCCTCTATCCGTTTTCAAGTTTTTTGGTGGAGTTTTTGCACTGATTAATATTTTTTTCATTGCCGCTGTTACGTCTTTTCCAGATTTAGATTTTAACGGTTCGGCCCAAACATACTTAGAAAATACATTTATGGTAATCAAGATATATTTAAATCCCTTATTAAATTTGGCATAGGGTAACATTTCAACTAAATCAGCTTGAAAAAGATCATTTAACCCTTTCACTACCACCCTTCTGCGTTTGTAGTTTTTTCTAGCAGGTTTATGTAATTCATTAACGACTTGTTGTTTAACGGTTGTCATGACAACAAACTTGTTTATTCAATTTTAAGGAAGTTCACTTTCTATGTTTTGTAATAATTCGAAATATAACTTTTATATGTTTTTTCCCATTCATTCAATTTATCAATTTGTATTGTATAACTTTTTTCATTTAAAATTTTACTAATTTTAGTAATCTCCTTTTCTAACGCATTAAAGGATTTTTTTATCTCTCCAGTTAAGAAAGTAGTTGATCTACTATCACTATTTTTTAATTCCTCCTCTGTTTTATTTAATTCTTGTTCTAATTTCTTAATTACACTGGACATTATATTTTCCAAGGAAATATATTGTTGATTTTCTTCCAAAGTGAGTTGGTCAATTGTTCTACTGTTAAGAATGCTATTTTGATTTCTTTTTTTTTTCATCATCTAACCTTTTTATAAAAGTTCTTAATTGTTTAATTTTTTCCTTGTGTTTTTCAATTATTACTTCTCTTATATTTGTTTCCATTATTTTATTAATTTTGTTGATATCATCACTTAATTTTTTGTCTTCCTTTTTAACATGTTCATTTAAAAATTGCAAATCTTTACTTATTTGATTTAGCGTTAGCAACTGTTTATTAACGTTTTCAATTGAGGTATAGCATCCTTTAATCTGGTTTTCATACTTTAAAAAATTTTCATCAAAAATCTTA